>VZQC01000216.1:4784838-4819071 GCA_009823505.1 Rhizomys pruinosus | reverse complement strand
TTTTTTTTTCTGCCATGATCACCCCTTCTGATCCCAGTGTGTACTGAGACCAGCAGATGTCCTGGAATCCATCGGGGCCTTTAGCACCAGATTGGGACTACTGAGACATCCAGCTTTGTGGACTGAGCAGTTCCCTGGATTCTCAGCCTCTCCAGTGCAGCATGTCTACTGTTGGACTCCTTGAATTCTGTCATGTGAGCAAATCAATAAATTGTATATAGCTATATATTCATCCTGTTGCTTCTGTTTCTTTAGAGAACCCTGACTAATACACACCTCTAACAGAGATGTTTATTATCTTAAGTTCATTTTACAGAAGTGCCCTAGAATCGATAACTACATATTTGAATAGGTCAATAGTTTAGCTTAAATATCAACATATTATTTGATTCAGTAAAAGCAGAAAATAAATACAAATGATAAATTGTATTTCCTGAAAACTTATTTTTGGTTGTCAACTTATAACTGCTTGTGTAAGAATGTTAAGATGTTCCAACAGAAAAACTACAGGGCATGTTAATATGCTTCTCACCTTATGAAACTCCTTGTCTTATGACTAGCTCCCCTCCATGTTTATGAATTTTCATCAGCATTGCCATCAAGTCCAGTCTATGTATTTTTTTCAACTGATTGTCACTAGGCTATACTAAGAAAATATGAATTATAAACATTGCTTAAGTCTACATAGTGTCAACAACATAACATTATATAAAAATCCAGGCAATTGCTTTAATAATTGAGTTATATTAAAACATTAAAAATTTTAGGGGTCCCAGAGGGACCCAGCCTAGAATCAGTGCAGCACTGATAACAGAACTGCCTAGACCCTTGGGGCAGGGTCCTACAGCCACACCTGGACCCTCCCAGTTCAGGTTCCAGAGAGCACGGCAGCATGAGTACACCTAGACAGGGTTGCAGGGGTGCAGCAAGTCAACAGGGTACCAGCACGCTGGCCAATGGGGCAAACAACCTTCCATGTCAAGCTAGTGATGCTATGGTGCAAACTGTCTAGCAGGCATAGCTTTAGTGAATCTAGTCTGAGTAGCCAACATTGAGGCACCAGAATCCAAAAATACAAACAAACAAACAAACAAACAACTAATCCACATGCCAAGGACACAACAAAAAATTAATATGGGAAAAGCTCATAATAAATCAACACTGAAATCTACCAGTTTGATAGAAGATTCCTACAATGAGATCTCTCTGGAGGGAAACCAAGAGACAGAACTTAGAACAGCAATTGTGGGCATATTCAAAGATATCAAAGAATATAAAGATATGACACATAATAATCAAATTAGCATCTCAGTTTGTAATATTTGAACATAACTATAGAAAATATATTTGAATGCAAATTTGAAAATGTCCCATGGGAAAGATGACTTCAAAATGTAACCTGTCTGTTTGCATCATGACACTTTTGAAAAAAATCCTAATACTATTTTCACCAATACCTAAGTCAATCTAGCTATTTCAAATCTTTGAACAGCCATCCCCTTTATTTGTATTTTAACATATTTTATTCATATTCTTATTGAACTTTTGCAAATTTCATATATTTCTTAATAAAATTTAGACCCATCCCACTACCATGCCCCCCACCCCTCCACAGACCATGCATTTTGCCATACAGATCTTGCATATTTTTCTCTTTCCATTTTTTATTTTATTTTCAATGGTGAAGTTTACTGTTTTGGGTAGAAGTTTACTGTTTCAGTCAGTTCTATTTTTTTTTTTTTTTGGTCTTTTCGAGACAGGGTCTCCCTGTACCCCAGCTGTCCTGGAACTCACTCTGTAGACCAGGCTAGCCTTGAACTCACAAAGATCCACCTGCTTTTGCCTCCCAAGTGCCAGGATTAAAAGGCGTGTGCCAACATGCCCAGCTTCAGTCAGTTCTTGTAAACAATACTTTGTTGTTTTTGATGTTGTTGTTGTTCCCTCGAATTTTATATTACTACAAACTATTCATGTTTACATTCCACACATAAACACAAATTTCAGCATCTGAAAATAAACTATAGGTTAAGTCCAAAACATATTTAGAGATTCACTTTTTAACAGTAGATTTGCATGCAAGTAAAAAGAACTACTCCTTTACATTCCTAAATTACATAGAAAGTCGATGTACGTTTTAATGTACTCATTTTTGTAGTGGCATCAAGTATTATGCTTACTTAAAAAAGAAAAAGATTGTCCTTGGTTTGCCTTACAAATAAGGATTTGGTGCTAGGATTCAGAAATGAATGACACCATATGTTGTTTGTTTTTTCTGGGACTCTGCTACTTCACTTAGCATAATGGCTACTAGTTCCATCCATTTGTTTGAAAATTTCATGATTTCTTCCTTCTTTACCACTGCAATTCTTTCACTATTGTGAAGAAAGCTGCAATAAACATGGTTGTGCACATATCTCTGCAATAGGATGGCTTTTGTTGGTTTATACCCAGGAGTGGTATGAGTGAGTCATGTGGTACATTTTCTGTTTATTTAATAAAATATTTTATTGGTGTTTTGTGTGTTTCATGCATCATTTCTCAGTCCAATTTAGACACACTCCTTTTCCATGCCCCCCACCCCACCACAGTTCATGCATTCTGCCATCCATATCTTGCATCTTTTTCTGTCTTTTTAAAGTTTTTCTCTGCAGAGGTTTATTGTTTAGGCAGAGGTTAACTATTTCAGTCAGTTATTTGATCCAGTCATTTTGTCATTGTTGTTCCCTCCAATTTGTATTGCTCAAAATTATGCCCATATTTACTTTTTATATATACTAAAATTATGACCATTGAACATAGACTCTGTGCTAATTCCAAAATATGTTTAGGAGTTCACATTTTCCCTTTTAATTTTATATTAGTCTAATATGTGAATATATACCCTCCATACATATACCACCATTCCTGGGTATATACCCATAAGACATCCTATTGAAGAGAGATGCATGCACATCTATGCTTATTGCATCTCTCTTCACAATAGCAAAGAGCTGGGAGCAACCCAAGTGTCCCTGAACTGACTAGTGGATACAGAAAATGTGGTACATCTACACAATTGAATCCTGTGCAGTGGTAAAGAAAGACATCATGAACTGTGCAGGTATGTGGATGGAACTTGAAGCCATTATGCTAAGTGAAGTAACACAGTCCCAGAAAAACAATGAATGGTAACCCTCATTTGCGGATGACAGCACCAAATCCATAGTTGAAAGTCAAGCTGCAAAAAGTTAATATTCTATTTCTGTTTATGTGTAGGCAAATATGTTATTATAATGTGGATTCCTTAACGGGCTGTAGAACCAATTGACCACTGATTTTTGTGTTGAGTATTTTAAGAGTTCTCCACAATGCTTTCCATTGTGTTTGCATTCCATGAGTTTGCATTCCCGACAGCAGTGAATGAGTGTTCCTCTTTCCTTGCAACATCTCCAGCATTTGGTATCATGTGTTTTCTTGATCCTAGCCAACCTTACTGCAGTAAGATGAATTCTTAAAATTGTTTTAATTTGCATTTCCTTATTAGTGGTTTGAACAGTTTTTATAGTGTTTCTCAGCCATCTTTCCTTCTTCATTTATTAAGTATCTGCTCAACTCTTTACTCTGGCTTTTGAGTGGGTCATTTCTTTTCTTGCTCCTTTGTTTTTTTGAGTAATTTATATTAATCCTCTGTCAGATGTATCTCTGGTGAATGTTTCCTCCCACTCTGTGGGTTTTCTCTTCATTTCTTTGGTTGTTTCTTTCATCATAAAGAAGCTTTTGAGTTTAATGAGGTCCCACTTGTCTATTGTTGGCCTTATTTCCTGTGCAGCTGCTGTCTGATTTAGAAAGTCTTTTCCGGAGCTGGAGAGATAGCCTAGCGGTTAAGAGCACTGACTGCTCTTGCAGAGGACCTGGGTTCGATCCTCAGCACCCACATGGCGGCTGAGAACAGTCTGTAACTCCAATTCCAGAACTCCAGTTCCAGGGGAATCCGAGACCCTCTTCTGACCTCCACAGCATTGCACTACATGGGTCCACAAACCTATATGCAGACAGTACATTCATACACATAGAAAATAAATAAAAAATTAAAAAAAAAGAAAGTCTTTTCCTACATTTGTATCTTTTAGGTTACTACCAATATTTTCTTCTATCATTTTAAGATTTTTAGGTTTCACTTTTTTTAAAATTATTTTTTTTTTATTTTTTCTTTATTTCCGTATGTGTATCAATGTACTGTCTGCATGCAGGTCTGTGCACCCGTGTCGTGCAATGCCGCGGAGGTCAGAAGAGGGTCTCGGATTCCCCTGGAACTGGAGTTCTCCTGGAATTGGAGTTTCAGACGGTTCTCAGCCGCCATGTGGGTGCTGGGGATCGAACCCGGGTCCTCTGTAAGAGCGGTCGGCGCTCTCAACCGCTAGGCCATCTCTCCAGCCCTAGGTTTCACTTTTACAATGATATAGCATGTGGGATTTCTTTTCCAATCTTGTCTATTTGGTGTTATATGTGCTTCGTGTATTTGTATGCATTTTTTTTTTCAATTAGGGGAAATTTTCTTCTATAATTCTGTTGAAATTACGATCAATACCATTATCCTAAGATTTTTCTNTGCGTTTTATTTCTTTTTTTTTTTTTTTTTTGGCTTTTTGAGACAGGGTCTCCCTGTAGCTCCAGCTGTCCTAGAAGTCTCTCTGTAGACCAGGCTGGCCTTGAAGTAAAAAAAGATCTGCCTGCCTCTGCCTCCCAAGAGCTAGGATTAAATGCGTGTGCCACCACACCTGGCACTATAATATTCTATTTTCTTTGGAATCCGTTCTGTTACTGAGGCTTTCTCCCACCGTTCCCTGTTGACTTAAATAGTGTTTGATTTCTTTTTTCATTTCAGCCTGAGATTTCTTCAGTATTTCCACTCTTTCTGGTGGTGTTTGTCTTTCTCTCCTAGTTCTTTGATTCCTTTGTCTGTGTGCTCTTTGTATTCCTTGAGTTCTGTGAGCATGTCTATGATAGTTCTTTTAAGATCTGTGTCCTGGGTTACCTCCAGGAGTTCTCATTGTATGAGTCTTCTATAGGACTGGTAGAATTTAGTGGGGACTTAGTATTTGGTTTCTCCATGTTATTGTTTTTTGTTGTTGTTGTTGTTGTGGTTTTGTTTGTTTGTACTCTGTTATGAAACTCCAGTGTTCCTTGTTTGAGTTGAAGGATGACTTTGGTTGTTTTCTTCGGATGCCTTCATTTTCTTCTTATTAGTTATGAAAGGTTGGCTGGTCTAGGCTCTATGTTCTCTCTTTTGTTTCTGTAATGGAGGTACCAGCTAGTTCTCACTCTTCTAGTCTGGAACATCTCCAGAGATTCAGGACACGTAGCAATCAGGTCAGCTTGAACCTCACACTGTGTTATGTGAGTCTACCAGTTTTCCTCAAGCTCGCTGTCTGTAGGGCCAGGCCACTCTGCTGGGTGGTCTCAGTTTTCTGCTTTGTCCAGTTTGCCTGTGTAGGCTTGTCTGGGCTGAACTGTTCCACCTGTTGGTCTTGGAGCACCACCTGCTTCATCTTGCCTCTGTTGTCTTCTTATTAATTATGAAAGGTTGGATGATCTAGGCTTCAGGTTTTCATGTTTGATTTTTTACTGGAGGGACGAGTTAGTAATCGCCCATCTGGGGGTACGGGGGGGTGGGCAAATAGTTCCTCTTGTAGTCTGGCCTCAGGGTTTGTGTGGGAGGCTCTGTTAAGCCTCTGGGAGCTGATCATGTGTTGATCCAGAGCCAGAGTTCTCAGGGTGGGGGCCAGGCAGCTGGTGGACTGCCTGCTCCTTCTGGCATGGATGAGGCCTTTCAGGGATGGGGGCCAGCCACTGGTGGTCTGTGGGGCCTAACTGTGTTCGGGGCCCACTGTGGGTGGACTGCCTGCTCCGCAGGGCTAATGGGTATGAGTGTTACTTTCTGGACATATGAAAGTTCTCTCATGTCATGCAATGCCACTGGAGGTCAGAAGAGGGCGTTGGATGACATGGAACTGGAGTTACAGATGGTTTTAAGCTCTTATGGGGGTGCTGGGAATCAAATTCAGGTCATCTGCGAAACCAGCCACTGCTTTTAACCACTGGGCCTTCTCTCTAATCCTCAGATACCCTCTTTTGAAATAATGGCTAGTATTAATAACTCACCATCCTCACTTTAATAAAATAAGTTACTAGGAAACTTTAAATTGCCCCCTAGTTTTCCATTGATGCTTGAATTATTTAATATTTAGTAAAACTCAATTTATATCTACTTCAAGATTTGCTTTTAAATCACAACTCAGTGACCCAGTTGCAGCATTTATGGGTATTGCATGAGTATGCTACATTTAAATAGAGATTTGCATGTCTCCTCTCATGCACAGATATTATCACTGTATCTGCTCCATGAAGAATAGATTTTTAGGGAGCCAGGGCAAAGCAGTAGAGAAGTTGGAAGCAGAGGCAGTAATCCAGAAGGAGGTGAAGATGAACCGGCTATCTTAGAGTATCCAAGATCAAACAAATAAATGATATGCTTTGACAAGGGAATCATAAACAGGGCTTTGATTGATAGTTCCAGTTTTCCATTTACAGTCTTAAAAACATTTGACAGATTGTTTGACACCAAGGTTTTTCAGAAATCTCATGTTTGTTATATATTGGAGGATTTAATTGAGTTTATTTTGTGTTAACTTACAATTTCTGAAAACAGTATTTTTAAAATGGAAGAATTCATGTAAAATATTTTTTCCTTTTTTTATTGATGTTTTGTGTATTTCATGCATCATTTTCCAATTCAGTCCAGTCATATATCCCCTTCCCTTCCCACCACCCCACCCCTACCCATCCCAGATCATGCATTCTGCCATAACTTTTCTGCATCTTTCTGGGTTTTTTTTGTTTTGTTTTGTTTTGTTTTCATTTTTTTTAACAATAAGTGATAATTTGTGACTACAAGCATCCTTCATGTAAAACCAATTTGCAAGCAGTTGTGCCCAAACCCACACAGCTCATGGGTACCACCATCCAGCAGGGGGGGCTTGTATGTTCAATCAAGTTGATCAAATGAGTGTCCAGTCTATATTGTTGTAGTTTCACCATTCACCCCAATCGCAGCCCTTACATTCTACTGTGCCCCCTCTTCCGCAGATTGTTCCCTAGGCTTAGAAAAGGGGCCCAGGTGGATGAGAAGCAAAACAGTCTACTTTCTCTGGAGCTGTTGTCTTGGTCTCTAGTCAATTCTGGCTGTTTTCTTTCATGGGCTGCCAGCTTGTCCAGGCATAACCTTTCGATCCTACTAATGAAGCACATGCAATTAGATATATAGGTATTTATTTATTTATTTATTTATTTATTTTTCCACTAAAACCAAATTTATTTATAACCTATTGCTGATTCAAGAGTGCATACTTTCCATTACTGAATATGTAAATAATAGTTCCAAGATAACATTTTGTTACCACCAAATAGGTATTTAAACAGTACTAATTGTTATGGTAGGTTACTTTGCTATAGACACAGATGTTTGGATGGTATGTTAATCCATGAATTACATTTTTTCAGTTAAGTATGACAGGGTCTTCCTGTGGTTTATAACATCTCCTAACCATTAGAGGATGTAAGCTTGTGGCATCAGCCGTGGGTTATTCCTCCAAGGAGAGAGCTAATAAAAATTTTAATGTTATCTTGAAATGCCAAGTACTGTAGCAGTTATTATGTTCCACTTCAACAAAGGGAAATGGGTACTACAAGTCAAATGTACACGAAACTATTTATTGTCTAGATTACAGCATCCCTTCCTTATAACAGAATTTATTTTAGACGTAAGACCCAAAAGTAAACTGAATTATATAATTATATTTAATCTACTTATTTTCTTCTAGTAAAATTCTATTTTACATATTTCTTTCAAAAATGGAAAGTAAAGATTATCAGAAACTTGATTTTTTGGTATTTTTATTATTCTAAATATATAGGCTGCTTTATCTACTTTGATTATTTTTTGAATACAGGTTACAAGAAAAATATATATGTTAAAACTGAACATTCTACAACCTCCTATCAACTGATTAGACTTTCAGAGACTGTAGAGTTTGGACCGTTGTAGGGGCAGAACCCAATTATTATTTATCTTCACCCATCTTATCCTCCTAAATAGTTACTCCTTGCCCACCTTTATTTCTGACTTAATATCCTGTGACTAATATATAAAAAACACTTTGGAATGTATTTACTTAGTAGACAATCTGCTTTGACCAACCAAATGCCCAAGTGCCATTAGATAGTATCTGAGACCTATAGCTGAGAATGCCTACTTAGTGTTTGCACCAATGTATTTAGAATTTTTCTTGACTTATACTTTTCTTTGTTCTGTTACTGTAAACTGACAATGTAGCTTTAGTGCAGAGATTTCACTCTATATACTTTTCTTACCAGCATCTCTTAGACATATACTCTCTGTGTCTGACCAGTGGTGGAACTCTGTAATGGTCTCCCTCTGTCACAAAGTGTATGTTGCATTATTATTTTAAACCCCATTCACCCAGGGTTCAGAAACCATTGCAGAAAGGGGGCAGAATGTTTCTCATAAATGTCAGGTATGGTGGCACTTCCACAAGGAAGCAGAACTTTCTATGTCTCTGGGAAGTTACCCATATGAACTTACAACAATGGTGACAGCATGCACAAGACCAATGAAAATTTAACCTGGACAATTTCGCAGCATAGAACTAGGGAAATGGCTGGGAGCACCCAACATTACCTGATGAAATATTGGCAAACTCTCACTGCTGGGTGAGTGAGAGAGTTGTTCTTTTTTAATAGAGTGACAAATGACAGCAAAGAGACTGACCCACTGTCAAACTAAGTGACATCTGTACTCAAAAACTTAACTCAATCAGACTTAACATATATGAGAGAATATGTGAAATCTAGTGGTAGGATATTGGGGGTACAGACAGAAAAGGGGTTCTAAATATGATCAATATTTATTGTGTGAAATACACAAAATGCAATTAAAACATATGTTGCAAATGAATGAATGAATGGTTGAATAAACAAATAAATAAATAAAATTGCTACTTGGTAGAATAAATTCTTAATGATGCCTTACTTGGTAAATGATTGACAGACCAAATGATGTCCAATTTAGAACGATTTTCCTACACCTATATCTTGTAATATATTGCTGATTTTCTTGTAGGAGTTTAAGGGTTTCAAGTCTTTTTCTTATGTTTACATAACAAAAAATTCAAGATGTTTAATAATCAAGAGATTTTCCTGAAGAAAGAAAAAAATAGAAAACTACAACAAAAAATGTTTACATGTTTTTTTCTAGCTGTTAATCTTCTATTTTTTGATAAAATACTTTTAGTGATGTGTTGTGTATTTCATACATCATTTCTCAGTCCAATTTAGACACATTCCCTTTTCTCTGCTCCCCACCCCACCCCAGTTCATGCATTCTGCCAAACATGTCCTGCATCTTTCTCTCAGTCTTTCTAATGTTTTTCTCTGGAGAGGTTTATTATTTGGGGCAGAATGTAGCTTTATCAATAAATTCTTTGACCCAGTCCTTATGTTGTTGTTGTTCCCTCTGATTTGTATTACTCCAAAATATGCCTATATAAAAGTCAAGGGTTTCACGTTTTAAATTGAGGTTGTTGATCCATTTGGAGTGGACCTTTGTACAAGGTGAAGGATAAGGATTCAATTTTATTCTTCTAACTGTGGATATCCAATTTTGTCAGCAATATTTATTAAAGGAAAATGCTCTTTCCTCCGTTGTGAGTTCATGGCAACTTTGTCGAATATCAGGTGGCTGAAACTGCGTGTACTCCGATTCAGGCATTCTACTATGCTCCATTGATCTACTTGTCTATTTTTGTGCCAGTACCATGAAGTTTTTCTGACCATAGCTTTGTAATACAATCTGAGGTCTGGTTTTGGTGTCAGCCCTTAGTATTTTTAGTTTTGCCCAATATTGCTTTAGATATCTGGGGTCTTTTGTGATTACCTATGAATTTTGGGGTTATTTTTGGTAGCTCTTTGAAGAATGTCATGTGTATTTTGATTGACATTTCACTGAATCTATATATTGCTCTTGGTAAGATGGTCATTTTCACAATATATTTTCTATCAGTCCATGAGCATAGTAGTTCTTCTCTCTTCTAGAGTCTTCCTCTATCCCTTTCTTTAAAATTTTTAACTTTTCACTGTAGAAATCTTAAAGCCTTTGCTTAGATTTATTCCTAAGAAGATTTTTGAAGTAATTGTGAATGGTAGGGTTTCCTGAATGCTATATTTTTCTTAATGCTTGTTATTGGTATTTAGGAAGGCTACTGAATTTTGCAGATTTTTTAACCTGTTATTTTACCGAAAGAATTAATCATTTCTAACAGTTTTATGCTGGATTTTTTGGAATGTCTTAGGTATAATATATCATCTGCAAAAAGGGATATTTTGATGATGACTTTTCCAATTAGCACTAGTTAAATTTCCTTCTTTTTATCCAGGCTTGGCGGCACATGCCTTTAATTCCAGCACTCTAGAGACTGAGACAAGGCAAATCTCTGTGAGTTTGAGGCCAGCCTAGTCTACATAGTGACTTCCAGGACAGCTTGGGCTACAGGGAGAACCTGTCTCAAAAAGACCAAAAAAAAAAAAACAAACAAACAAAAAAAAAAACAACAACAACAGATTTTTTTCCTTCTCTTTTCTTATTGTTCTCGAAAGAGTTTCAAGCACTATACTGAAGAGGATTGGAGATAGTGGACAGCCTTGTCTTGTTCCTGGTTTTAATGAGAAATGCTTCCATATTCTCTCAATTTAGAATGATATTTTTTTTTTTTTTAATTAATTTTATTTATTTCCGTATGTGTATGAATGTACTGTCTGCATGCAAGTCTGTGCACCCGTGTCGTGCAATGCCGCGGAGGTCAGAAGAGGGTCTCGGATTCCCCTGGAACTGGAGTTCTCCTGGAATTGGAGTTTCAGACGGTTCTCAGCCGCCATGTGGGTGCTGGGGATCGAACCCGGGTCCTCTGTAAGAGCGGTCGGCGCTCCCAACCGCTAGGCCATCTCTCCAGCCCCTAGAATGATATTTTTTATGGGCTTGTTGTATATACCTTTAATTATGTTGAAGTGTGTTCTCTCCAGTTCAGTTTCCTCTAGAACTTTTTAACATGAATGCATATGAGATTTTGTCAAAGGCCTTTTCTACCTCTATTAAAATGATCATGTGATTTTTATATTTAAATGCATTTATATGATTTAATTTATTTTATGCTGTGTCTTTACCTGGTTTTGATTTTAGGGCGATGTACAATTCATAGGAGTTTTGGAAATCTCCTTCTGTTTCCACTGTTTTGAACAATTTAAGCAATACTGATTGTAGATCTTCTTTGAATGCATGATAGAACTCTGCTGTGAATCCATCTGGGCCTGGGTTTTTCTTGGTTGGGAGGTTTTATATTATTGTTTCAATTTCCTTAGCTTTTATGGGTCTGTTTAAACTATTGATCTCTTCTTGTTTTAAATTTGCTGGTGTCTGTGACTTTAGAACACATCAGTTTCTTTCTGTACATAAATAGAAACAACCAAGGAAGTGAAGAGGAAACCCACTGAGTAGGAGAACATAATTAACATTTACACATCTGACAGAGGATAAATAGTAAGTCTACAAAAGAGCCCACAAAAAGAAAGAAGAAAATGAATTACCCAATAAAAATACAGGCTGAATTTCTGAACAAAGAGTTCTCAAATGAAGAAATAAAAACAGCTTAGAAACATATTAAAATGTTTCCAGACCCTTAGTAATTAGAAAAATACAGATAAAACACACTTAAGATTCCATCTTACGGGCTGGAGAGATGGCCTAGCGGTTAAGAGCGCCGACCGCTCTTACAGAGGACCCGGGTTCGATCCCCAGCACCCACATGGCGGCTGAGAACCATCTGAAACTCCAATTCCAGGAGAACTCCAGTTCCAGGGGAATCCGAGACCCTCTTCTGACCTCCGCGGCATTGCACGACACGGGTGCACAGACCTGCATGCAGACAGTACATTGATACACATATGGAAATAAATAAAAAAATTAAAAAAAAATAATTTAAAGATTCCATCTTACTCAGGCACACTGGCTAAGATCAAGAGAAAAAAGGGGGCTGGAGGGATGGCCTAGCGGTTAAGAGCGCCGACCGCTCTTGCAGAGGACCCGGGTTCGATCCCCAGCACCCACATGGCGGCTGAGAACCGTCTGTAACTCCAATTCCAGGAGAACTCCAGTTCCAGGGGAATCCGAGACCCTCTTCTGAACTCCGCGGCATTGCACGACACGGGTGCACAGACCTACATGCAGACAGTACATTCGTACACATACAGAAATAAAAAATAAAAAAAAAAAAAAAAGAGAAAAAAGGACACTAAATGCTGGTGAGGATGAGGAGAATGTGGAACACTCATTCAGTGCTGGTGGGAATGCAAGCCAAATTGTACAGACACTGTGAAAATCAGTGTAGAAAACTCTCAGAAACACTAAAAATGAATCTACTATATGGTCCAGTCATACCACTTCTTGGCATAGACCCAAAGGACTCATCTTACTGTAGAGACACCTGTACAAAGATGTTTGTTGCTGCTCTCTTCACATTAGCTAAGGAATGAAAAAAAATACTGTTTCAATGAGGAATGATAATTAAAATGGGGGGGTTTATATAATGGGGTTCTACACAGCAGTAATGAAAGATGAAATTATGAAATTTTCAGGTAAATCAATGTAACTGGAGTCAGTTATACTAAGTGACGTAACATAAACTCAGAAAAGCAAGCAAGGTATATTATTTGTCATTTTTGGAGCATAGCACCAATCCTTTATATATGAGTAAATATTCCGATGTAACATCAAGAAGCAGGAAATTAGAAAGGAAATCTGAATGTAAAAAAAATGGAAAGAAAATGAAAGAGGCATAATGGGTATATATATATTACCATGGGGGAGGTAAGGAAAATGGAAGTTCTTTGTTTCAAGGGGAGAAGGGAGGTATATACAGAGGTCTCTGATGTGGGGGAACACAGAAGAAAGAGTATAGTGGGAGGCATTTGTTATCAGGGAGGGTAGAAATAATGGGGACACATGGACTGGGGAGGGAGGAGGGAAGTTGGATGGGGAAAGAAACTGAAGATATAGATCAAACTTGTGGGCTAGGTAAGCCTGAGGAAAGTGTGTAGGCTCCAGATCTCAGAGTAAAGCATATTAAGTCTATGAGCATTAGCTCATGTGTATACCTGGATGTCTGGCAAATAGCAAAGTGTCAGACACCCCCCAGAGACTTTCAGGCCACTGGCAGCTTGCACATCTGATTATTGGCCAAGGGTGGCATTGAGCACAGGACCCATGCCAACTCAATCAGACAAAGGCCTAGAGCTTTAATGAGCTAGTGAATTTTTCTGCCTGGAATCCCACCCCTAATGCAGTGATTATGGACCAGATTACTGATATGTGGCCCTCAGTAAATGTGGCCATATTTCTGAATTCTTAAGGAAAACATAATTTCTCTCTTCTTCTTTATAGGTTTTCTCTCACCATGCATTTCCTGATGCTATGGGCCTTCGCATATGTGCTGTCTTATTTTATATCTAAAGCTGTGCCTCCTGCCATTTGTCTGCTAGGACATCATGTGACTGCTATTCCACCACAACCCTGCCCTCCATGTGGCCTCTAGATGGGCATGTCTTTATGTCATCTCTCCCCCATTCCCATCCTCAAAACAGTTGCAAAGATTCAGTTTTCCTGCCCTGAGGATTTATTTTTCTTTAAATTCTTATAAAATTGTTTTAATGCTTCTGCTTTAGTCCATTCTGCATTATATTATGAATGAAACTAAGAACTTTGAAACATGAACGTATTGGGCCCTGTATAACCATCATAACAGGAATATTTGAGCTTATGATATACATTTAATATATTTTATTTATTATGTTTATGTGTATGTGTGTATTGGCTGCCTGCATATAAGTGCACCTGCAGCATGCAATGCCCATGGAGGACAGAAGACTGCATTAGATGGCATGTGGGACATCACGTGACTGTGATTCAAGAAGTCTTCAGCAAGAAAAGCCAGTGTTCTTAACCAGTGGAACCATCTCTCCAGCTCCACGATTCATACATGTTTTATGAAATTTCATTAGGTTGTATGTTAAAATTATCGGTACATAGACATTGCATACAAACATTGGCTTCTATCAATTCTGAATGAGGAATTTGAAGGTTATTAGACCTTTTTTATTTTTGTAAGACTTTATTTTTTTTTAATTTTTAAATTGAGAATTTGTGCAACTAATACAATGGTTCCCAATCAAACTCAGTTCCCCACAGGCCCAACCCCCCATGAGAAACATGTATTACAATGTGCAGGCTAAGACCTATCCAGTTAATCTCCCAAGCCCAGACATATTTCTTTGCAAATAGATACTCTGGAGTCTAGTCAGCATATCTGGGAATCATAGTTAAGTCATATTTTTCCTCACCCAAGAGTACTCACTCTTTTGTAGTTCTCAGTCCAGGGTCAATCACACACCCATTTCACTTTGTTTTGATACCTTGTCTCAATAGTCATGGGTCCTGTGTCTGACACTCAATTTCCACAGGTTTACATGTGAAAGTTTACAGAAGATTGAAAGTCACTGCTTCTCTATGTTCATACTCCACCCCTGGCTTTTACAACTTTTCCTCCTCCTCTTCCACAATTACCCTTAGGCTGTAGGTAGGTAAGGTATAATAGAGGGGCCTCATCGAGGAATACACTCTGGGGCTCCCATTATTTGAAACTTGACTAGTTGTGGCCTTCCAATTATGTCACACCTTAATGTGTAAGGAAGCTTCACTGGTGAGAATTGTGGGGTGCATTTGTTTTCTCTCTGCCCATCATTCTGTGTTTAGAGGTTCAATTGTAGATGTGTCTCCCAGGAATGGGTATTTTTTTTAAATGTGTATGTTCTGTGTCTGACAATTGTGGTATTCTGCAGTGGCCTCCACCTGTTCAAAGAGTAGTTTTTTTGATGAGTTGTGCATGGTATGCTTGTCTTTAAATATAAGATTCCATAGTCTATGGTAAGAGATCTCATTTGTCTAAAGATATAACCTATAACACCGATGGGCTATTTTCTAGGCTATATATCTTCTCCAGTTCTGTGCATTTAGCTGAGTTTATAGTAGTGCTAATGGGTTCACTCCAACTGAAAGGGTTCCAAGATAGCTGTTGACCATCCCCCAGACAAATGTGCTTCTACTGCACCTTAGAGGTAGTTTACTGGGTAACTCATCGTAGTTGTTGTGGATTGACACTGATTGTACCATTGACTTCTATGTAGCAGTGTGCATATTGTCTAGAATTATGAGCACTTAACTTCAGAGACAAAGGTTCCAGTTCAGTTCCTCTCTCATTAATCCAAGTCTTATCCCTGAAGCACATCCTGTTCTGAACAATAGGGCCTTATTTACCATTTCTGGTAGGTAATAAAGAGCTTTGGAAATAGCCTGCCTTGTTGTGAGAGTCAATTGGATCTCTCTCACCAATCATTCCACAGAAAGGTATCATCTCTCTTGCCACACAGCCACCATGTTGCACAACCCTTGCTATAATGTTCAGAGAGTGTATGTGAACTCATGTTGTCTCTGGTGCATCACATTACACTGTGGGTCTCCTAAACCCTCATGTTCCAATCACCTCTATTCTTTCTTCTTATCTTGCCATCCCCCTCCTCCCTCCCCTGCCCCAGCACCCCCATTATCTGCCCCTCCCATGACACCCCAGTTTATCTCCCCCTCCTCCCTTCCCAAGTCCATACCCCCACATCTGCCCCCTCAACCTCCCCTAATAACGTCTATTCAATTTTTTAAATTTTATTTATTTATTTTGTATGTGTATGAATGTACTGTCTGCATGCAGGTTTGTGCACCCGTGTCATGCACTGCCGCAGAGGTCAGAGGAGAGTGACCTGTTCCCCTGGAATTGGAGTTCTCCTGGAATTGGAGTTACAGACGGTTCTCAGCCACCATGTGGGTGCTGGGGATCGAACCTGGGTCCTCTGCAAGAGCAGTTGGTGCTCTTAACCACTAGGCCATCTGTCCAGCCCATAATATCTATTCTTTACTGTCCTCATGTTTCAGTATTTTTACCTTTACCTCCATGTATCATTTCCTATTTCTTGGTCCCAGGTGTTACACCTGGTGTTGCCCCTTATTCATGTAAGGGTATTGGAATGAGGGAGAGCATACATTGCCTGGTTTTCTACCTTTGTGTTACTTCACTCAGAATAACATTCTAGATTCATCAATTTACCATTTCATCATTTCATCTTTTCTTACTGCTCAATAGTTCTTCAATAGTTTAGATGTACAACATTTTCATTATCCATTCAGCAGTTGTGGAACATTTAGGTCGTTTCCATTTCTTCACCAATGTGATGAGAGCAGCAACAAACACTGTTGTACAGGTATATTTACAGTATGATGATTCCTTCAAGTATATGCCAAGGAGTTGTATAACTGGATAGTATGGCAGGTTCATCTTTAATCTTTTGAGAGTTTCTCATGTTGCCTTCCATAGTGGCTGCACTGGTCTGCATTCCTACCAACATTGAATAGGTGTTCCCATTTCTCCATGTCCTTGCTAGCATCTTGTGTCCTTTGTTTTTGTGATCATAGCCAGTATGATTGTGGTAAGATAGAATATTAAAGTGCTTTTTATCTGCATTTCTCAAATTACTAATAATATTGTGCAGCTTTTAAGGTGTTTCTTGAAATTTTAATTTTTTTATTTGAGAATTGTCTGTTCATATCTGTAGCCCAGGTTTTTATTGGGCCATTTATCTTCTTGCTACTTTGTTGTTTGAGATATTTGATTATTCTGGATATTAATCCTCTATTGAATGAGTATCTGGTAAATATTTGCTCCCACTCAGTGTGTTTCCTTTCCCTTCCTTAGCTGTTTCTTCTGCTTTACTGAAGCTCTGTAGGTTAATGAGTTTCACTTACTGATTCTGGCTCTTAATGCCTGAGCAGCTTATGTCCTATTAAAAAGGCCTCTATTTGCCTACACTTGGAGGGTACTGCATATGTGTTCTTCTAGAAGTTTCAGAGTTTCAGATTTTATACTGAGGACAGGTGGAGTTGACTTTGTTTATTTGTCTTTTCGAGACAGGGTCTCTCTGTAGCTCCAGTTGGCCTGGAACTCACTCTGTAGACCAGGCTGGCCTTGAACTCACAAAGATCCTCCTGCCTCTGCTTTCCGAGTGCTAGGATTAAAGGTGTTTACCACCAAGTCCGGCAGAGTTGACTTTTTGAAGGGAGAAGGATAAAGTTGCAATATCTTTTACAGGTGGTGATCCAGTTTGCCAGCACCATTTGTTGAAGATGCCGTTTTTCTCCAATTGTGTATTTGTGCCATCTTTGTCGTTTATCAAGTGGCTGAAATTTTTGGGTCTTCTATTCTACATGATCTACATGTCTATTTTTATGACAGTTGAATCTTCTTTTTATAACTGGAATTATGATATGAAATATAGCTTGAGATCTGGTGTGGTAATGCCCTTGTAGTGTTCTTTTTGCTGAAAATTGTTTTGGCTATCTGGGGCATTTTGTTGTTGCATATGAAGTTTTGGTTGACATTTTCTAGCTCTGTGAAGAATGATGCTGGTATTTTATTGACATTGCATTGAATCTATAGATTGCTTTTGGTAATTCAGTCATGTTCACAATATTTTTTCTACCAATCCATGAACATTTTAGATTTTTCCAATGTCTAATGTCTTCCTTTATTGCTTTCTTTAAAGTTTTGCAGTTCTCATTGAATATATTTTTAATGATTTTGCTTAGGATTACTCCTAAGTATTTTATTTTTCAAAGTTAATGCGAATAGAAGGGTTTCTTGTATGCATTTTCTGATTGCTTGTTGAGATGTAGAAACACTATAGATTTTTGTATGTTGATTTTGTAACTTGCCAATTTACTAAAAAGATTAGTCATTTCTAGCTGTTTTCCACTGGAATTTTTGAATCTCTTATATATAATATCATATCACCTGGAAATAGTGATAATTTGATTTATTTTCTAATTAGTACTCTTTTAATTCCTTCTTTGTCTTATTGCTCTTTCACAGTTTTAAAGAAATATATTGAAAATGAGTGGAGATAGAGGGCAATCTTATCTTGTTCCTTATTTTAATGGCAATGGTTCCAATTTTTCTCCATTTAGAATCATGTTGGCTGCAGGTTTGTTATATATAGCTTCAATAATATTGAGGTATATTCCCTCCATTCTATTCATTCTAGAACTTTTCTTCATAATTTGTATTGAACTTTTACACATTTCATATGTTTCTTAATAACATTTAGACTCATTACCCCTTCTATGTTCAGCTTTGCTCTAGAACTCATGCATTCTGTGATACATGGCTTGCATCTTTTTCTGTCTTTTGAAATTTTTTCAATGAAGAAGTTTATTGCTTTGGACAGAAGTTTACTGTTTGAGTCAGTTCTTTGAATGAGTCTTTTTTTTTATTGTTGTTTCCTTCAATTTTATATTACTTCAAAGTATGCATGTATACACTCCACATGTATGTCAAACTTATGACGTCTGAAAACACACTATAGGTTAATTCCAAAGCATGTTTAAGGATTCACATTTTAACAGTACATTTGTAAGCGGGTAAAAAGAAATATTACTTTACATTCCTAAATTACATAGCTAGTTGAGGTATGTTTTAATGTACTGTTATAGTGTAGCATCAGTTATATTTACTAAAGATAAAAAAAATACTCAGCTTTCCTTACAAATAAGGATTAGTGGTAGGATCCACAAATGAGGGACACCATACATCATTTACTTTTCTGGGACTGATTTACCTCAAATAGCATAAGATTTCCTCCCACTCCGTGGGTTTTCTCTTCACCTCCTTGATTGTTTCTTTCCCTGTACAAAAGTTTTTGAGTTTTATGAGGTCCCATTTGTGGGTTGTTGACCTTACTTCCTGTGCAGCTGCTGTCTGATTTAGAAAGTCTTTTCCTATGCCTATGTCTTGTAGGTTGTTGCCAACTTTTTCTTCTACAACCTTCAGTGTTTCGGGCTTCACATTGAGATCTTTGATCCACTTGAAGTTGATTTTTGTACAGGGTGAGAGGTAGGGGTTTAATTTTGTTCTTCTACAGATGATTATCCAATTTTGCCAGCACCATTTGCTGAAGATGCTATCCTTCCACTACTGAGGGGTTTTTTTTTGCCCCTTGGTCCAATATGCCCTTGCTGAAAATGTATGAGCTCGAGTTTGGTTCTTCAATTTTGTTCCCTTGGTCAATAGGACTGTTTTTGTGCCAGTACCACCTGTCTTTATGACTATGGCCCAGTAATAAAGTTTGAAGTCTGGTAGGGCAATCCTCCTAGTATTGCATTTTTCACTCAGGGGTGCTTTAGCTATACAGGGTCTTTTGTTTTTCCATATGAATTTAAGGATTTTTTTCCAAGTCTGTGAAGAAGCTCATAGGGATTTTGATTGGGATTGCATTGAATCTGTATATAATTTTGGGTAAAATAGACATATTTACTGTCAATTTTCCCAATCCATGAGCGTGGGAGGTCTTTCCATCTTTCGATGTCATTTTCAGTCTCCTTCTTCAGGGGTTTAAAATTCTTGTTGTAGGGGTCTTTGGTATCTTTGGTTGGATTTGTTCCCAGCTATCTTATTATTTTTGAGGCTATCATGAGTGGGAAGGTCTTATATTCCTTCTCCACTTGTTTATTGTTGGTGTAAAGAAAGGCTCCTGATTTTTCTAGGTTAATTATGTAGCCTGGCATTTTACTAAAACTCTTAAAAGTTTCTAGAAGTTTTCTGGTGGAGTTTTTAGCATCCCTTATGTAAACTATCTATCATCTGCAAAAAGGAGATAGCTTAACTTCTTTTGCAATTAGTACTCCTTTAATTTAGTTCTCTTGTCTTATTGCCCTAGCAAGTTTTTCAGCACTATGTTGAAGAGGAGTGGTGATAGAGGGCAGCCTTGTTGGGTTTCTGCCTTTAAGGGTAATGGTTCCAATTTTTCTCCATTTAGGATGATGTGGGCAGTGAGTTTGGTATATATGGCTTTGATCATGTTGAGGAATGTTCCTTTCAGTCCTATTCCCTCTAGGACTTTAAACATGAAGGAATGCTGGATTTTGTCAAAGGCTTTTTCTGCATCAATTGAGATGATTGTGAGTTTTTTGTCTTTTTGGTCCATTTACATGTTTTATGATATTTATTAATTTATGTATGTTGAACCATCCTTGCATCTCTGGTATGAATCCAACTTGATCATCATGGATGATCTTTTTCATGTGGGTCTGTATGTGATTTGCAAGTATTTTGTTGAGAATTTTTGCATCTATATTTATTAGTGAGATGAGTCTATAGCTTTTTTTTTTTTGCTTGCATCTTCACCTCGTTTTGGTATTAGAATGATGCTGACTTCATAGAAGGAGTTTGGGAGAATTCCCTGTTTTTATCCTTCTAAACAGTTTGAGTAGCAATGGTTGTGGGACCTCTTTAAATGTTTTATAGAATTCTGTCCTGAAACCATGTGGACCAGGGCCTTTTTTATTTGGGAGGTTTTTAATTACATCTTCAATTTCCTCAAATATTATGGGTCGTTTAAACTATCCATCTCTTCTTGGTTAAGCTTTGTTGGTTCCCAGGATTTCAGATATTCATCCATTTCTCTTCAGTTTTCAAATTTAGTGGAGTGTAGATTTTTGAAATATTCCCGTATGATTGACTGGATCTTTTCTTTGTCTGTTGTGATGTTTCCCCTTTCATCACAAACACTGTTGATTTGGAGTTTCTCTTTTTTTTTTTTTTGGTTAACTGGGCTAGAGGTCTGTGCTGGATAGCTTTATTGTTAACTTGACACACCTGGGTTGAGGGAGCATCAATTGGGGAATTGGCTCCATTGGATTGGCCTGTGACACATCTGTGGAGTATTGTCTTGATTGTTGAGCAGTGTGGGAGGGCCCAGCACACAATGAGTGGTGCCACCCTGGGCAGGTTGTTGTGTACGGTATAAGAAGGCAGGCTGGGCATGAGCCAGGGGAGCAAGCCAGTGAACAGCATTCCTCCATGGCCTGTGCTTCAGCTCCTGCCTCCAGGTTCCTGCCCTGAGTTCCTGCCTTGGACTCCCTGAGTGATGAACTGTGACCCAGGAGATGTGAGCTGAATAAACCCTTTCCTCCCCAAGTTGGTTCAGTCAGAGTGTTTTGTCACAGCAATGGAAGACAAACTAGAACAAGGTCTGTCTATTTTGTTTATTTTTTCAAAGAACCAGCTTTTGGATTCATTGCTTTTATGTATTGTTTTGTTTGTTTCGATTTCATTGATTTCTGCTCTGATTTTTGTTATTTCTTCCTGTCTGTTGGGTTTAGGGTTCATTTGTTGTTGTCTCTCAAGTGTTTTTAGCTTCAGTGTTGGATCATTTACTTGTTCCTTTTCTGTTTTTCTGATGTGGGCACTTAGGGTTATACATTTCCCTCTCATGAATGCTTTTAAAATATCACACAGGTTTTGTTGTGTTGTATTGTCTTTTTCATTCAGTTCCATGAAAGTTTTATTTCATTCTTTATTTCTTCCCCAAATCATTCATTATTCAGGATTGTGTTGTTTAGTCTCCATGTATTCTTGTAGCTAATTGGACTTACTCTGGTGATCATATTGAGCTTTATTGCACTGTGGTCTGATAGAATGCATAGAATAATTTATATCTTTTTGTATTTGTTGAAGTTCCTTTTGTGCCCCAGTATGTGGTTGATTTTGGAGTATGTTCTGTGAGGTGCTGAGTAGAAAGTATATTGTATGGTATTTGAGTAGAAATTTTCTGTAGATGTCTGTGAGGTCCATTTCGTGTATTGTATTGTTCAGTTCTGATGTCTCTCTGTTTATTTTTTGTCCAGTTGATCTATCCAAGGGGCTCAGTGGGGTGTTGAAGTCCCCCACTATTAGTGTGTTAGGATTAATCTGTGTCTTGAGGTCTTGTAGAGTTGTGTTTATAAAGTTAGGTTCACCAGAGTTTTGTTCATAGAAATTGAGGACTGTGAAGTCTTCATGGTTCATTGTTCCTTTGATAAGGATGTAATGGCCCTCTTTGTTTTTTCTGATTAATTTTACTATGAGATCTAATTTGTCTGATATTAGAATAGACACTCCAGTTTGTTTCATATTACCATTTGCTTGGAATATTTTTTTCCGTCTTTTCACTCTAAGGTGGTGACTCTCCTTGAGGGTGAGGTTGGATTCTTGTAGACAGCATATGGAAGGGTTCAGTTTCCTAATCCATTCTCCCAGTCTATGCCTTTTGATTGGGGAGTTTAGACCATTAGTATTTAATGCTATTATTGAGAGATGGGTGTTTCTTCCTTTTACCTTATTTTTTGTTTACATTCTTGGTCTAGGTTTATATTTACTCTGTTATGATTTTGTTGCTTTCTCTCTTTAATTGCTTAGGGATAGTTGCTTCTTTCCTCTGTTCTTTGGATTGCTTAGAGGATTTTCTAAGTGTTGGTTTCTTAGACATGTATCTTTCATCTTGTTTATGTCGTGAAAAGTTTTTCTTTCTCCTTCAAGTATAATTGACACATTAGCTGGATATTGTAGTCTGGGTTGGCATCTAAAGTCATTTAGCATAGGGTATACTTTGGTCCACATTCTCTAGTTTTCATCCTTTGGGCTGAGAAAGCTGTGATTCCAATGGGTTTCCCCTTATATATAACTTGTTTTTCTTTTGTGGCTTTCAGCATTTTGTCTTTGTTTTGAGCATCTCGTGTTTTAACAATTATGTGGCATGGGGAGATTCTTTTCTTGTCCTGTCTATTTGGTGTTCTACATGCTTTTTGTATTTGCATGAGATTTTCATTTTCAGTTTGCAGAAACTTTCTTCTATTATCCTGTTGAAGATCTGGTCAATAGTGTTGTCTTGGGACTCCTCTCCCTCCTCTATCCCTATGATGCAAGGATTTGGTCTTTTCATATTGTCCCACATTTCCTGTTTGTTCCAATTTGTGTTTTTCTTTTAATTTTTCATAATCTCTACCTGAGCTTCCTAGTTGTTGCATATTATCCTGCAGGTCTGATATTCTTTTTTCTGCTTCTTCCATTCTGCTTCTGAGGCTTTTCCCATCATTTCCTGGTGGTTGTATGAACGTTCAATATCTTTTTCATTTCATCCTGTGATTTCTCTAGATTTTCCACTTCCCTCTGGAGCCTTTCTTTCTCATCTTGTAGCTCCTTGGTTCATTGGTCATTTTCTTTTTTCATTTCGGCCTAGGATCTTTTCAGTTTTTCAACTTCCTTCCAGAGTTTGTCATTTTCTTCCTCTAAGTCCTTCTTGAGGTTTTCAGTCTCTCCCCATAGTTTTTTCCACTGTTTGTCATTATCTCCCTCTAGGTCCTTCCTAACTTTTTCATTCTCTTCCCTTATTTCTCTGATTTCATTGGATGTGTCTACAGTTGTTCTTGTAAGGTTGGTGTCTTGGCTTCTTTCCTTGGAGATCTCATGTAGGGATATTCTTTAGGGTTGGTAGAGTTGGGTGTGGATTTATTATGAGCTTTTCCCATGTTGTTTTTTCTTTGTGTCTTTGGCATGTGGATTTGTCTGTTTATTTGTTTCTTTGAATTCTGGGACCTCAATGTTGGCTGCAACAACTATAATCACCAATGCTCCTCCTTTTAGTTCCTCTGCACCAGAGCTCCACCAGGATGACTTGGGGAGATGGGGGGGTGCAGAGCATTAGGTTGGGTTGCTACTTTGGCCCATGCACTGGTAGGCCCCCGAGGGTCAAGGCAGGTCTGCCTTGACTCAATGAAACCTCACTGACTCCTGGAGGGTGTCTGGAGTCTGAGCTGGGAGTTCCAGGGGCACATGGCATGCTTCCCAGGGACAAGGCAAGTCCACATTGACTCACCAGAACATCATTGACTCCAGGCAGGTGGGTGGAGTCTGAACTGGGAGTTCCTGGAGGGATGGCGTGGCCCCAGGGACAAGTCCATTCTGACTCACCGGATCCTCACTGACTCTGGGCAGGTGTCTGGAGAACAACTTCTAATTCTGTCCATTAATCTACAAATTTCATGATGTCATCTTTCTTAACTTATGCATAAAACTCCATTGTGCAGACATACCATATTTTGTTAATCCACTCATCAGTAGAGGAACACAATATTCACTATTGTGAAGAGTGCTGCAATAAACATGGGTGTGGATATGTCTCTGCAATAGGATGAATCATGTGGGTATATACCAAGGAGAATTATGACTGGGTCAATTAGTAAATTAATTTGGGGTCTTTTAAGAGTTCTCCATGCTGTATTCCAAAGGGGTTGAATTAGTTTGTACTCCCACCAGCAGTGGATGAGTGTTCTCCTTTCCCCACAACCTCTCCAGCATTTGGTATAATTTATTTTCTTGATCCTAGCCAGTCTTACTGGGAAAAAATGAAATAAATCTTAACGTGGTTTTAATTTGCATTTCATTAATTATTAGTGATATTGAAAACTTTTTAAGATGTTTCTCAGCCATCTTTACTTATTCATTTGTGAAGTCTCTGTTCAGCACTTTACTCCACATTTTGACTGGGTCATTTGTTTTCTTGCTCCTTTTTTTTTGATAATTTTGGTAATTTATATATTCTCAATGTTAATCCTCTGTGACATGTATCACTGGTGAAGGTTTCCTCCCACTCTATGGGTTTTCTCTTGATTTCTTTGATTGTTTCTGTCACTGTACATAAGCTTTTGAGTTTAATGAGGCCTCATTTGTTTATTGTTGACCTTATTTCCTGTGAACCTGCTGTTGGATTTAGAAAGTCTTTTCCTATGCCTATAACTTGTAGAGTACTGCCAACATTTTCTTCTATTATTTTCAGAGTTTCAGGTTTCACATTAAGGTCTTTGAAGAGTTTGGAGTTGACTTTTGCACAGGGTAAAAGATAAGTATTTATTTTTATTCTTCTGCAAGTAGTGATCCAGTTTTGCAAACACCATTTGGTGAAGAAGCTCCTTTTCCTCCATTGAGTTCTCATGGCCCCTTTGTCAAATATGAGGTGGCTGAAATAGCATGTGCTCAAGTTCAGATGTTATAGTTTGTTCCATTGATCTATAGGTCTGTTTTTGTGGTAGTAACAGGCTGTTTCTATAACTATAGCCCTGTAATATAGTTTGAAGTTTGGTATAGTGATCCACCCTGCATTGCTCTTTTTGCTCAGGATTGCTTTGGATAGCCACTGTCATTTATTTTTCCATATGAACCTGCGGAAGAGGGGGCGTGGTAGAATGTAAGGGCTGCGATTGGGGTGAATGGTGAAACTACAGCAATGTAGTCTGGACACTCATTTGATCAACTTGATTGATCAAACAACCTATCACCCCCCACTGGATGGTGGGGCTGTAGGTGTTTGGGCACAACAGCCTGCAGATAGGTTTTGCATGAAGGATGCTTGTACTCATGGATTATCACTTATAGCTAAAAATGAAAAAAAAAAAGCTGAGAGAAAGATGCATGGACAGTTATGGCAGATGCATGATCTGGGTGGGTGGGGTGGGGGAAGGAAGGGAAAAAGCCTGAACTGAATTGGAAATATAATGTATGAAATGCACAAAGCAATCAATATAAAATTAATTAAAAAAAATAAAAATCAACAGTCATGAAAAAAAAAAAAAAAAAAAAAAAAAAAAAAAAAAAACAATCTCCTTTTTCAAGGGTTTAAATTTTTCCTTGTAAAGATCTTTATTATTTTTGGTCAGTTTTGTTCCATGATATTTTATTTTTCAAGCTATTCTGAATGGGAAGTTCTCCTCATATTCTTTCTCCAATACCTTTTGGGTATACAGAAAGGCTATGGATTTTTCCATGTTAATTTTGTATCCCACCACTTTACTGAAACTATTAATCATTTCCAGGAGTTCTCTGGTGGAGTTATTACCATTCCTTATGTAAACTATCATTTCAATTACAAAAAGGGAATTAGTACTCCTTTAATATCCCTTTCTTGTCTTAATGCTCTAGAGAGTATTTCAAGTGCTATATTGAAAAAGGAGTGGAGATAGGGGCAGCTTTGCCAGGTTCCTGACTTTAAGGTTAATGCTTCTAATTTTTCCCCATTTAGAAGGATATTGACTATGGCTTTTTTGTACATGGTTTTAATTGAATTGAAGAATGATCCCTCCAATCCACTAGGACTTTAAACATGAAGACATGTTGAATTTTGTCAAAGGCCTTTTGTGTATCAATTGAGATGACAATGTGTTTTTTGTCTTTCAGTCCATTTAGGTGCTTTATGACATTTATTGATTTACATATGGTAAACCATCCCGCATCTCTGATGTATGCCTGAATATGGTTTGCAAGGATTTTGTTGAGAATTTTTGCATCTACATTCACTAATGAAGCAGGTCTACCATTTTCTTTTTTGGTTGTATTTTGCCTATCTTTGGTATTAAAAGTTATGCTGATTTTACAGAAGGAATTTGGGAAACTTCTGTCTGTTTATATCCTTTTGAATAATTTGAGTAATAAATAATGATTTTAGGCATTTATTTATTAATTAATTATTTTATTTATTTATTTTTTATCTTTTTGAGACAGGGTCTACCTGTAGACCCTCTGGCTGTCCTGGAACTCACTCTGTAGACCTGGCTGGCCTTGAAGTCAGAGAGATCTGCCTGCCTCTACCTCCCAAGTGCTAGGATTAAAGGCACACACCACCATGCTTGGCTTTCAGGTCCTATATAAACGTTTTATCGTTTTCTGCCAAACAACCTTATGTATGTGCAATAAACAAACCTGGTTTTTTATTTATTTATTTATTTTTTTTGGTGGGAGGGTGATTTAGTTTTAAATTACTGATTCAATTTCCTGCTATATTAGCATTTTCACTATGATATGGTGTGGGGAATTTCTTTCCTGGTATTGTCTATTCGGTGTTCTATGTGCTTCTTGTATTTGTATGGGTATTTCTTTTTTAAATTTAGGGAAATTTATTTCTATAATTCTGTTGAAGATCTGGTCAATACCATTATCCTGGGATTCTTCTCTTTCCTCTATCCTTATGATGCAGATTTTTGGTTTTTACATGGTGTCCCACATTTCCTGATTATTTCACTCCTACATGTATTTCTTTTTAATTTTTCATAATATTTTGCTTCAGCCCTCCAGTTCTTCCATGCTATTTTCCAGTCTTGATATTCTGTTTTCTGCTTCATCCATTCTGTTACTGACGCGTTCTCCCACCCTTTCCTGTTAACTAGATGTGTGTTTGATTTCCTTTTTCATTTCAGCTTGAGATTTCTTTAGTATTTCCTCTTCTTTCCAGACTTTGTCATTCTCTCCTTCTAGCTCTTTGATTCATTTGTCTCTGTGTTCTTTATATTCCTTGATTTCTTTGAGTATGTCTTTGATAGGTCTTTTAATATCTGTGTCCTGGTTTACCCTCAGGGAGTTCTCATTGTAGGAATCTTCTGTAGGGCTGATAGAATGTACTGACATTTTATTATTTGGTTTTCCCATGGTTTTATTTTCATTGTGCTTTTGGCATGTGGATTTGTTTTGTCTTTGTATTCTGTTATGACACTCAAGTGTTTCTTTGTTGAATTGAAGGTTGGTTGCTTTCTTCATGCCTTCATTGTCTTCTTTTTTTGTTGTATTTTTGAGACGGGGTCTCCCTTCAGTCCCAGTTGGCCTGGAGCTCACTCTGTAGATCAGGCTGGCCTTGAACTCACAGAGAACTGCCTGCCTCTGCCTCCCAAGTGCTAGGATTAAAGGCGTGCACCACCACGCCGTGCTTCCTTTCAATAACTTTTAACATGAATGCATGTTGGATTTTTCAGAGGTCTTTCTGTATCTATTGATATGACCATGTGATTTTTGTCTTAAAGTCTATTTACATGTTTTTTGATACTTATTGACTTACATATTTTGAACCCTCCCTGCATTTATGGAATATGGACTACCCGATCATGATGAATTATCTTTTTGATGTGCATCTGTATGCTGTTTGCAAGTAGTTTGTTGAGTATCTTTACATCTATGTTCAAAGGATTTGAGCCTATAGTTTTCTTTCTTTCTTGTATCATTACCTGGTTTTGGTATTAGAGTGATTCTGCTTCATAAAAGGCACTTGGAAGTTCTCTCTATGCTTCTATCTTTTTGAATAGTTTGAGCAATATAGGTTGCAGATCTTCCTATCTTCCTATGCTTTTATTATTTCTTCTTTCTACTAGGTTTGGAGTTCATTTGTTCTTGCCTTTCCACAGACTTCAATTGTGTTTTTAAGTCTTTTAAATGTGCTCTTTCTTCATATTTATTTATTTATTTATTTATTTATTTATTTATTTATTTATTCATTCATTCATTCATTCATTTATTTGTTTGTCTTTTTGAAACAGGGTCGGCGAGTAGCTTGGGTTGCTGGGGCCTTGAGGGCGGGACCCGGGCGCTGGGCCAGAGGGTCCGGAGAGTCCGGCGGCCAGGGCGGCTGCGCCTTTGGGCAGGATACCCAGAAGCCACCTGGGCGAGTAGCTTGGGTTGCTGGGGCCTTGAGGGCGGGACCCGGGCGCTGGGCCAGAGGGTCCGGAGAGTCCGGCGGCCAGGGCGGCTGCGCCTTTGGGCAGGATACCCAGAAGCCACCTGGGCGAGTAGCTTGGGTTGCTCCATTGGGGAAATTCCTCAGCCTTCCCTTTCAGATTCGCACCTCTCCAGGCTCCCCCTTCACCACTCCTCTTCAACTCGTTCGTGGCACCCCTTGCCCGGGCCATAAGGCAAGGGCACGGTCCCTGAGAAGATTAAGGGTTCTACTTGGAAAAGAGGAAATCAGCTATCCCTTTTGCCTGTGATATGATTGTGCTACTAAGGGATGCGAAGAACGCCACCAGAAAACTCCTAGAAATGATGAAGAGCTTTGGTAAATGGGCAGGATACAAAATAAATCTAGAAAAATCAGTAGCCTTTCTTACACCAACAACAGGCAACTGGAAGAGGACTACAAGGGAGACCTTCACCACAAGCCTCAAAACAATAAAATACCTAGGAACAACCTAACCAAAACCACCAAGGATCTCTACACAACAAAAATTTTAAACCCCTGAAAAAGGATTGGAGAAGAACATCAGAAGATGGACAAACCTCCCATGCTCATGGATTGGGAAAATAAAAAGTAAAATGTCCATCCTACCCAAACTAGTGGTACAATTTAATGCAATCCCAATCCAAAATCCCAAGAGTTTCTTCACAGCTTGGAAAAAAAAATCCTCAATTTCATTTGGAAAAACAAAAAGACCCCGAATAGCCAAGCATCCTAGAGGAAAAGAGCGAATACAGGGGGGGATCGCTATTCCAGACATCAACCGAACTACAGGGCTAATAGTCATAAAAAACACTTGGTGACGGGCACAAAACAGACCAGTGGACCAATGAAATAAAATGAAGATCCAAAACCTGAGCTAAACAATTCAGCCACCTCATATTTGACAGGGGGCCAAGAATACACAATGGAGGAAAGACAGCATCTTCCAGCAAGTGGTGTTGGCAAAACTGGATCACCACCTGTAGAAGAAAAAAAATTAAAAACCCTACCTCGCACCCCTGTAAAAAGTCAATCAGATGGACCAAAGACCTCAGGGTGAAACCCCAAACTTGGAGGTGATAGAAGAGAAGCTGGCAGCAGACTACAAGACATAGGTGTAGGAAAGACTTCCTAAATCAGACAGCAGCTGCACAAGAAATAAAGCGACAATTGACAAATGGACCTCATTAAACCAAAAGCTTCTGTACATCAAAGGAAGGCAATACAGGAAGGAGGAGAAGAACCCACAGAGTGGGAGGAAACCTTCAGCAATACATCTGACAAAGCAGGAATTCCAGATATACAGACTACTCAAAAAAAAAGAAAAAAAACCAAAAAAAAAAAAAAAAGGAAAAAAAAAGAAAAAAAAATCACGCAAAGATGGAGCAAAGATATGAATAGGAGCTTCACAGAGGAGGAATTTAGAGATGGCTGAGATCCATCGTTCAGAAACTGTTCAACATCTCTCGACTAATTGGTAAGGAAATGGCAGAGATTACAAAGCGCACTTTGATGAGTAATAGTCACAGGTATACTGCGCAAATAAGACCTGGCTAGGAGCAAAGGAACAAGATGCGGGGACCATGTGTACTACGAATGATAATGCTGGAGAGGTTCGTGCTGGGAAAGGGAACACTCATACTCCATTGCTGGTGGGAATGTAAACTAGTAGACTAGCACACTAATGGAAAGGACAGTATCGAGTGAGCAGAACCCTTAAAAGACCAAAAGAAGCGTTATTTCCCATGCTGACACCTGCTCACCGTACCACTCACTGGTATATAACCCGTCAATAGACACACGTGAACTCGGCAAAGATGACAATGCTCGACAGGCCTGGAATGTTGTATTGCGAGGTGTCTGGTCTTTCACAATAGCAAAAAGCTGGAACCAGCCCAGTGCCCCTCAAACTGACGGTGGATATGAAGATAAAATGGTGTGGGTGCGACATCAGGAGTCTATGCAGTCCGAATATGGGAAGTTTCTGCGTGATGCAGCAGTATAGAGGAGGCACATACATCATGATTCGCAGGTAAAAGAGGAGCCGTATTCGAGGCTTGTTAAGAGAGTAACATCAGATCCCAGAATGAAGGCGATTAATGAGTTGGTCCATATGGGATGGATGTAGTCTGGAACGGACACTTAGAGGAGGATAGAACACTAAGTCGAGGGGAATCACTGTAAATGCGTAGTCCTTCCATTGAGCTATAGACCAGATAATTCGTCCATGGGGATGAATCATAGTAAAAGAACAACAACAGAAGACTGCATTCAGAAAATGGACTGAATGGTGAGGAATTGGGAGGGGGATGGTGGGAGAGGGACAGCGATGTATATTTCAATCAAGGCTATTTTAATTTGATGTGAGTTTTTCACAAGATCCAGTTTTTCACCCAGACACTGTCTACAGGAACTATGATGGTGTTTTAGGACGTTTAGAAAAGTAAATATGTGTTATTAAAACAACATTGGTTTACAGAAGCTCTGATAAAAACGGTAATGCATCGAAGTTTAATGGTAGATATAATTTGCTGTTTATGTCCACATTCGTTTTACAAAAATCTCTAGAGACAATAACTTTGGGTGGCAAGCATACAATGTTCTCTATAATTTCTCTGTTGTACAGTAATCACCCTTTAGCATTCTCTTTAAAGATGATTTAAGGCAAAAATTAGTTTGCTTCCCAAGTTAATCAATATATAGTAAACCACAAAACAGCATGGGTGAAATTTGGATGAAATCTGTGCCTTGATTCCACCCTATAGTTTATGTATAATACAACTGTATCTGGAGACTCATGGGTTAAAGAAAAAAGGGTGGGGGGGCGAATGTGAACCAGGATCTACTGATCACTGAAACCTTCTAGTCCCAAGAACGTTGCAAATTCCAAATCTTATAAACTAACTATGGGAACGAGATTTGTTTGTGTCCAGGACAGGACAAAGTTGTCACCAACTTAAGGCTGGAGAAAGAAAAGAAGTACAGCTTGCATGGAGTGAGGAAAACAAAAAGGGAGTGGAACTAAGGAAAGGTGAGGAAACTAGAAAAGAATAGAAAGAACCTCAGATTGGCTAAACAATCGAAGCCTTCTGTGGATCGCTTGACATGTATCAACTACTATCTATACATGATGTCCTAATGGAAACATTATACCTTCTTCTAGGTGACACAAAGGTTTTGATATGACTTTCTCCTCCCCCCCCATAGAACAAGGAGAAATAGATCTGATAGATGAATGTTACATTTTTCCAACTGTAAATTTGGAGACGACTCATGTATTAGAGAGTATCCTCTTAATAAAACGGCGGTAAACAAAGTGCCTTCTTTTAATTGAACGTAATGAACATAACCGAAGAACATTAGTGAAAAGGATTATACTCGCTGTTCAGAACCAAATATACATACTAAAGTCACTTGGGTCTACTGCAGCCTTCAGGCAAAGTATATTAATGCAGAGCTCTGACATCAGCAAGTGGCACGTTGTGTCATATACTGACCTAAGGGGAGATGTTTGGCCAGGGGATCCAAGGCGCCAACAAAAGGGAAGAGGCTCCTTGCCCTCAAGTTTGGGATACCTACAGGAGGAGAGCATAAGACCCTGCTGCCACGAAGACCTGACGTTAACAATGGAAGGGATGTATTGAGACCGCACATGCAAGTGGTACCAGTGTTGCCTCTGTGCAGAGTGTTTCCCCAAGGTGAAGGGCCACTAAAGACCAATAAAGCAAAGTAGGGTACTCCCTGATAGCAAGCTCCACATCAGCACACCTACACTTCACCTGCCTGGAAATACTGTGCATCAGAGACAGCCATATGCCTGAATACCCCAAATCTAATTGGGCTTGTTGGATCTCTGTCCTCCTTGGGAATAAACCCATGCTGAGTGCACACGCCTAAATCCTCTACTACAGGTTAGGAGAATGTCATAAGCCACAGTAAGACCCCTGTTATATTTATCAGGGGGTAAAATTATAATTCATGAATTAACATACAATCCAAACATAAATGGGTCTATGCCAAAGTAACCGACCATAACTATTAGTGCTGCTTAAATACCTTATATCTAATTGCTTGTGCTCATTAGGAGGATCGAAAGGTACTCCTGAACAAACTGAACGGTCAGCCCATGAAAGGAAAACAGCCAGAATTGACCAGAAGCCAAGTCACAGCTCCAGAGAGAGATGACAGTTTTACTTCTCATCCCCTGTCCCCCCTTTTTCTAAGCCTAGGGAACATCTGCGGAAGAGGGGGCATGGTAGATATGAGGGCTGCAATTGGGGTGAACCGCGTTGAAAAAACTACAGCGATTGTAGTCTGGAGCACTCATTTGATCAACGTTGGATTGAACAAACAACCTGTCCACCTCCACTGAATGGTGGGACGGTGGGAGTTTGGGCACAACAGTCTGAGATTTGGTTTTGCACGAAGGATGCTTGACTCATGGATGGCACTTATAGCGAAAAATGAACAAAAATAAACCTGAAAGATGCAGGACAGTTATGGCAGGAATACATGATTCTGGGATGGGGTGGGGGGGGTGGGGGGAGGGAAAAGGGAAATATGCCTGATTCTGAATTGGAAACATGATGTATAAAATACAAACCATCAATAAAAATAAAAAAAAAAAAAACAAAAGAAACAGGGTCTCCCATCAGACCCAGCTGGCCTGAACTCGTCTGTAGACCAGGCTAGGATTGAATTCACAGAGATCCTCCTGCCTCTCCCTCAAAAATGCTGGGATTAAAGGTGTGCACCACCACACCCAGCTATTTCTTAATTTTTAATGTAGGCATTAGGAGCTATAAATTCCCCTCTTAGGACTGCTTTTAAGGTGTCTGAGATGTTCGTTCTCATTTTCCTTTAGCTCCAGGAATGTTTCTATTTCTTTCTTAATTCCTTCTTCAATCCATTGATCATTCAGGAGTGTGTTTTTTAGTCCCCATGAGCTCCTGTGGTTTTTTGGAGCTTCCTTTGCTGTTGATTATTAGCTTTATTGCACTGTGGTCTGATAAAATGCATGTAATTATTTCAATTTTTTCATTCTGTTTTTACATGCATATTTTTCACTTTCATGTCATGAAGGATTTTCTGTTCTCCTTCAACCTTGACACAGAGTTTTGCTGAATGGAGCTTTTGGGTTTGGCATCCAAAGTCATGTAGAGCTTTTCTGGCTTTCATAGTTTGCATGGAGAAGTCAATTGTGATTCTGATGGGTAGTCCTTTATAGGTAACTTATTTTTCTCTAACAGCTTTCAGTATCCTCTCTTTTTTCTGTATATTTAATGTTTTTACTATGATATGCTGTGGCCGTTTTCTGTTCTGATCATGACTTTTGGTGATCTATGTACTTCTTGAATCTTTATAGACAGTTATTTCCTTAATTGGGGGAAGATTTCCACTATAATCATGTTGAAAATCTGTTCAATGCTATTGGCCTGAGATTCTTCTCATTCTTGTATTCCGATAATTCTTTGACTTTGGCTTTTCATGTTGTCCCACATCATCCTTCCTTGCATTATTAACATTCTTTTTTAAAATTTACATAGTCTTTGCTGAAGGAGTGTCTTTTTTCTTTTTTTTTTTTTTTATTTCTTCTGTATGTGTATCAAATGTCTGTCTGGCATGCCG
>VZQC01000216.1:4757805-4779296 GCA_009823505.1 Rhizomys pruinosus | reverse complement strand
GTCTGTGCACCCGTGTCGTGCAATGCCGCGGAGGTCAGAAGAGGGTCTCGGATTCCCCTGGAGCTGGAGTTCTCCTGGAATTGGAGTTTCAGACGGTTCTCGGCCGCCATGTGGGTGCTGGGGATCGAACCCGGGTCCTCTGCAAGAGCGGTCGGCGCTCTTAACCGCTAGGCCATCTCTCCAGCCCAGGAGTTCTTTTTCATCAGTCTTGATATTCTGTTTTCTGTTTCATTCATTCTGCTTATGAGGATTTCTGCTGCTGTTGCAATTGGCTTATTGGGTTCTTCAAACTCATGCAGATTTCCGTTTGGGATTTCTTCACTATTTCCACCTCTTTGAAAACTGAATTCAGTTTTCAAATCATTGTTTTGATATTTCACTAAGCCTTATATTTGTTTATTCCTGAGATTATATCATAAGTTCTTTGAGTTGTTTGTGTACACTTTCTTTAATGTCTTTGTTCATGTCAATTGTTCTTTTAAATTCTGAGTTTGGCTATCCCTCTGAATGGTTTTCACTGTAGGGCCCTTCTGGAGAAGGTATGAATTTTGTTATGGACATATACTCTTGGTTTTTCATTTCATTTGTTTCTGCACTGCTGTTTGGACATAGGGATATTCTTTATTGGTTATCTGACCAGTAGGTATTTCTGTTTGGCTTTTGTTAATTGAGTTTTGATATATTTGTATTGTTAACATAGCTCGGTTACAATTTGTTGCAGTTCCTAGGAAGTGGGGGACTGTCCATCAGATCAAGAGTCAGGTAGATGAGAACTGGCAAAATCTGAGGTTGTGCTTAGCACCTATGCTAGCATTTTTAACACAGAGTAAGGGAATTAATCAGGGGAAGGGACTGGTTTTTACTGGAGTCTTAGTCTGGGTGAGAACAGAGTGAGGAGGGGGAACTGAATGGGATGGCTGGTAGGTCAGTTCTGATTTACCAATGTCCTCCCTAGAGCAGATCTGAGAGGCAGGTCAGCACCAGAAAGGTTGGAAGCAGGAAAGAACCACAGAGAGGGTGCTTGGGTGCTTAGTATTCTGTGGTAGGGTATTCAGATTGTTTTGGTTAGGGAGGTAGATCAGAGGGCTAATATGGAAAATAGGTGCCTGCTTGTGTTCCAGTATGGCAGGTTGCTATTTTCTTAGAGCTGTAATAAATTAATAAAGAGCAGTGATAGTAGACTATCATAGTTGGTTTTAATAGCTATGATATCACTTGAAGTATTTATATTTGTTTAGAAAATCAATGTTAATACAGCTCTAATTAATTGTCATGCAATTACAATGAATTCTCAAAATAATATAACAAAAGTGAAGTCAATACAAAAATGCTAAGAGACAATACTACTAGTGATATGCTCCAAAGAGAAGTAGAAACTAGAGTTATTTATAAGGTACTGATTCATTTATTATGTAAATACAATAATTTTCTACATTTTTAAAACATTTTAATCCAGTATCAAAAGTTATCAGTGGTTATTAATCAGCCAGAATGAATGTTTAATTTTAGGTTTAAATAGAATCATTTTAGCAAGAATTTTTAAATCACTACAAGAATAATAAATCACCTGTTATCTGACCGGGAAATGTGGTATTCTATTTAATCAAACATTTGGAATAATGCTATTTTGCATACCATTTTAAAAATCTAAATACAGCATAAGAAACTTGTTAAAATCCCCCATAATAGAATTTAATGGATAGTAAGTCATATAGCATCAAAGTGTTCATACTTTCATCAATGTAAATAAACATTGAAGTTCAAGCTAACAAAATTCTGATGACTACAATAGTGGAGGAAAGAAAGGTGAAGAAAATTTCTTCATGTTTCTTGCTAAGCATTAAGATTTCAGAACCATCTAGAGAATCATTTATTCACTTACTCATGAAATGTTTGTTGAACATCGATAATGGCTCTATCAGTTGGATAAGGTATATAAATAAAACAGAGGACAAGGCACAATCATAGCCCTCAAAAATGTCTAACTGACAATATAAGCAGATAAACGTATTACCTATCAAACAAAGAATCCTACTTACTGAGAAACAAGGTCAGGCAAAGATCCATGGAGCTGGCACAAAGAAAAGTTGAAGAGCATTTTAGGCATTCCGTAGAGTGAGAGAAAAGAGAACAAAGATTCTGAGTAATTAAATATTCAGAATACATAGGTATTATCAATAGAATTTTTTTCATTTTACAAAGGATTCACTTGAAGATAATGGGTAAGTTAAGCAACATCATAATATATAATATAATATAATATATAATATAATATATAATATAATATATAATATAATTCTATATATAATAATTCTAACAAATAGTATTAGAATTAGAATAAATTTCTTTATTCTAATTCTATTAAGACTAATAAAGGGTTTACAGCAAAAGCAGTATTTACCATCCAGGGTAAGTCAGATCTTTACATAGAACNACATAGAATATATGAGAGAGAGAGGGGGAAAGAGGGGGGAGAGAGGAGAGAGAGAGAGAGAGAGAGAGAGAGAGAGAGAGAGAGAGAGAGAGACTATTTGTTCATGAGTCCTGATAGGGAGTTGGAGTATGAGAGGGGGATTAGGTTTGATCAATAAAAAAACTTAAAAATATTTTATTGTTTATATTTTATTTGTATGAGTGTATTTCTTGCATGTATGTAAATGCATCCATTTTATGCAAGGGTCACAGAGTTCAGAAGACTGAGTTGGATATTCTGAAATTAGATTTATAGATAGTTGTAAACTGCCATTTGTGTGCTGGGAACTGAACCCAGGTCCTTCAGAAGAGCAGATATGATCCTAACCATTGAACCATACCTCCAGCCACTCATTTGGAAATATTTTTAATTAAGAAATACTAGACCAATGGATTGATGACTATTATTCCTTATTTTAGCTAAAATGTGAGTTGTATTTTATCATCTCAATATTTCTACCTCTGATGGAAGATATAATTTAAGAGGTTTTTCTTCAATCTTATCTCATGCTACAGTCAATTAAAGGATTCCTAAGTTGACTAAAGAGCAATAATAAACTTACTAAATATCTTTCACAAAAATTAAAAGAATTCACTAAAAACTCAGGTTGAGTATATAAGTATCTATGGGGGAAAATATCCTATTTTAAAAGTACAACTGTTAGGATATGTGCAGAAGAGATGTAGACAAAGCTATCACACTGTTTACGTTCCTTGATGTTTCATTTAGTATTTTCACATATCTTTACTTATATAATCAATATACATCTATATGAAAAAATACTCAGCAATCACATTGTGCTGACTTTTAGTTACTGGAATGCTAAGAAGCTCAGGACATATTTGCTTTTATGACACATTATTTGGGAAGGAAAGAGTTTTACTCTACTTCAGACTACAGACACCTGAAATTCTAGAATAAAATAACAATGACTATTATTATAAATTTAAAGCATAAGCATTGTTTTTGAGAGTATGAAGGCTAGGGGTCGTGGAGATGGCTCAGCAATTAAGGGTTAAGCGCACTTGCTGCTTGAGTCCCAGCACCTACATGGCAGCTAACAAACTCTCTATGACTCCAATTCTTAGGGATCAGATGCCTCCTCTGTCTTCCATGGGTATTGGATGGAACGGGAACATTTACATACATGCAGACAGTATACACATATACATAAAATAATAAATAAAGTATTTTTAAGAAAATGATTTTGGGGGCTGGAGTGATGGCACAGTGGTTAAGTGCACTAACTGCTCTTGCAGAGGACCCAGGTTCAGTTACCAGCATCTGCAGCAGCTAACATCCTAATTCCAGTTCTAGGGAATCCAATGTCCTTTTTGAACCTCGAAAAGTATTGCACTAAACCGGTGAACTTTCAAAAAATGCAGACAATATACACTCATACACATAAAATAAAGATAATAAGTAAAATATTTTTTAAAAAACAAAATGAAGAGAAGCCATAGCAAATCTCACAATAAAGTTTCAGTGAAATATAACCAGTTATTTTGGGTTCTAAATGTTTAACTTTCAGCGCATCTTTATATTTTGGAAATGCTTATCAAGATTGAAATATGTTTAAATCACAGTCAAAATAGTATCTTTATCTTTACATTTAAGCTTAGTAAATATATTAAATTAACTGCACTCAAATCTATTCAGAACCCATTAAAATCAGAATTTAGAAGTGTGTTTAAATGCTAGTATCAAGACAGTCCATAAATTAAATTTCAACCAAAATATTTATCCCCCATTACCTAAAATAAACAGCAGCTTTAATTTTTTTGTTTCTCTCATCTGATGTCAAAGATGATCAAAATTTAGAGGTAAGAATTCCAAAGTATTGGGAGTCCAAAATAATTCTGATCAAACTAATTACTCACTTATCTAGTACTCTGGATCTTGTGTGTTTAAAACTATTGAAATCTAAAGTGTATAGTATTATATGGAATTTCAGTTTTAGCCAGTTACTTTTATCTGTGGAGCTTGCTTAGAATTGTAATGTCCATAGTCATCGTGTGGCCTTAAAATTTGATTACAAAATTTGAATAGGTCTTAAAATTTGTTACAAAATTTGAAGAGGTCTTTCATGAATGACACTTTGCAAAAATTCTTGGAGATTATACATATATATTATATATATTTATTAAATATATATATATATGTATATAGTTGTGTGTGTGTGTGTGTATTTCAATGTCAATATTTACAAAAGTGTAAATAAAATTATTCTTCAGTATGAATGATATTGCAGGTTTCTCCTCACATCCTGAGTACTTTTATTTTACTTTGTTTTTTATAGCTATTCTTTGAAGCAATGAATTACATTAATATGCATTTGAATTTAAAACTTGACTTCAAGCACTATTCTGTGGCAAATAAAGTGGTTAAAGTTAAGACCCAGAAAATGTCTTTATCAATCCGTTGAGATGCATACCTTCCATTTCATGTTTTGTGCAATGTTTTTTCCAGAGTAAAAAACCACAAATGCTTACAGCACTGTAGCTGAACTTTGGCCAAAACACTGGAATTCATTTTAATGATCCCCTATTTTCAAATTCTTCACTTGAAGTATAGGGCACCCTCTAGGGAGAAGAATCAATAAACCTTGAAGAATGCATATGGAACATTATTCAAACTAGGAACTGAAGAGAAGTAGGCAGATGCTTAGAAGCACTGTGGGTGAATTGCCAAGGTCTGCCAGTGACAACAGACACATGAATGAAACATGCATGTACAGGATGATAATTATGGTATAATGAAAAGAGGGAGAGGAGAGCAAAAGGAGGGAACATATATAGGACAGAACAATAAGGGCCCCATGCCACTGCATATGCACAGAACTACTATTTTCATTCATTCATTCATTCATTCATTCATTCATTCATTCATTCATTCAACAGATTCCCAGGGCTGTATTTATTTTTAAGGGAACAGAGTTGAATAAGGTTCTGGAAGAAATATTGCTCATTATGATACAGTTTATGTACTCACAATGACATTCATGGGTGCCACAGGAAGTCATAGACACATTATTTGATGCAAACTAGTTGGTTAGGGGAGTTTAACCCTTCAAGAATACATAGCTTTTAGACAGAAAATGGAAAAGAAAACTTTCAAAGTAGAGAGAAAGGCAAATACAAAGCAGAGGACTTGAATCAATAGATTGCCTTGGGGTTTGAATTTATCAGCATATTAAAATATAGTAAGCAGGTGGGAGATGAAGAGGTGAGCTTTAAGGATTAAAATCATGATGATATTATGAATGACTTTGTGTGATTTGCCAGGGAGCTTGCATCTTTATTGATTAGTGATACGGAGTCACTGAGTGAAATAAAGGGATAGGCCTTTGTCAGCAGGGTGGTGGAATCCTGAAGTGAGGAAAATCCATATTAGATTACAGAAGTAATAACTATGGAACACAAAGGTGTACAAAAAGGCTTTACAAATAAGAGACAATTGCTCAACAGCAGATTTTTAAAATGTCACTCATATATGTTCTGCATTTAGGTAATTTTTCTAAGATATTTCAAGGAATTATTAAAGAAAAATTGAATACATATTTTCTGTAATAAAAAAAAAACTATCAAATACTTTTCTAGTTCTCCCTGTCAGTAAATGCCACTGTATAAATATGTTTCAGTAAGTAATAAAATTAACGAATATATTGAAAAAATCTCATTTTATATATTTAGATAAGAAAACCTTGGTAAATGTCTCTATATCTCATGACACATTTGAATATATGGCAACTTCAGTAGGTTTAAATTATGGCAACAGAAGAGTAACTGCTGCAGAGCAGGCAAACATAACTAGATATATGCAGGTAACTGTTGTTGTTCTTTTCCATATCCAGAAACAGGTAAAATGACATGTTATCTCCTTATCTTTGTACTATTGATGACTCTGCAAAAGAAAGATTGACCTTGGACATCAAATGCCTTTCCAAGCTTAGAGGTACTTGCCTGCCTAGGACTATAAACTTGAAAGGTTGCATTTCCTTTGAAAAGGATGAGCCAGGGAAGTAAACCAATCCACTCAACCAGCAAGAATGCCTTGGCTGGATGAGGGGGAGGGCCTAAGGGTATATAACAGAGAAGCCTTGAGGTGGATTTCTTAGGCAGAGGATATAGAGTGCTGGCATTGCCGTAAGTAAACCCCTCAGCCATTTGCAGACAGACATTCAAACACATAAAAAAATAAATTAAATTAAAAAATTTGTTACAAAAGTTTTATGAGTGACAACACAAAATATTAATACTCTTTAGTGGAAGTAACAGAGAGCAAATCCCAGGAATTCACAATTAGTCACATACAAAAAATATAGAGGGTTCAAGAAGCAGCAGTGGAAATCAGCTACATAAACTCGAGGAATAGGGCTAATTGAGTAAAAATGAACAGAATCACTCACGTGTGTATTTGTGTGTGTATGTGTTTGTGTGTATATGCATGTGTGTGTGTGTTTGTGTGTGACTGAGAGAGAGAGAGAGAGAGAGAGAGAGAGAGAGAGAGAGAGAGAATATGTGCGTGTCTGTGTCTCTGTGTCTCTGTGAGTACATCCTCATTTCAACTAGCTGCAGGACAATACGCAGGATCAACTCAGAGAAATGTGTACATTTCTAGGAACATATATAAACCTGCATACAATTTACTTATTTATTTGATTAATTTATTTGGCTAGTACTAAAGATTGAACATGGATCTCTCTGCATAATAGCGAAGTGGTCTTGCTCTGAACTGTAGAATTTGAATCTCTTATTTAAAAACTTTCCACGAATGTACATATAAGTGTCCATGATTTTACACATGAATTAAAAGTAATATGTAAGGGCATGTCCAATTAATTTATAAAAAATTTTTAGGTAACAAAATGAATTGTATATTAATATGAAATTCTCAAAAACTTAATAAAAATCTATGTTTAAAAAGCAATAACCAGTACTGGAGAAATGACTCTGTGGTTAAGACACTAGATGCTCTTGCAGAAGACTGAGTTTGAATCCTAGCACACACAGGGCTGCTAACAATCATCTATAACACCAGTTACAGGGGATCTGATACCCTTTTCTGTCCTCTGAAGACACTGCATGAGACAGGTGCACTTTGAAAGCATGCAGACATAACACTCATACACATACGCACACACACACATACAAATAAATTTTAAAAAATAATATTGCAATATACTTTAATAAGTCTCAAATAGCCCAAGAGCTCCTGCCTCTCTAAGATAGTTGTAAGGAAAGGGAGGGGCTAAGGACAAAGCCAACTCTGTGGGGAACTCTGAGAAGCTGCTGGCGCCATTATGGAGGAGGGGCATATAGAAGCCAGAACACGGGAGTGGCAGGATTTTTGCCATTTTCCTATCATGGGCAGGGCTCACCATGCTGGACTCTGGATGGACATGTGGGGAAGGAGTCACTGTAAGTGAAACTGTGCTCCTATTTCTTGGTAGACAAACCTGGGTAAACTTGAAACCAAGATTGGAGTGTCTGTTCCCTGATTTTGCCTTGGAAACCAGGGACAGCATAGGCTGGATACCAAATGTGTGGTATCTCCTGAGTGGAATATCTGCTATACCCTGTCATCAAATACTGAGAAAGACATTATAGGAAAAATAGAGATATTATTGGGAAGCAAAGATACAAATACTCTTTTTTAATTTTTTAATTTTTATTTTTGTATGTGTAAGAATGTACTGTCTGCATGTACGTTTGTACACCCATGTTGTGCAATGCTGCGGAGGTCAGAAGAGGGCGTCGAATTCCCCTGGAACTGGAGTTAAAGACGGATCTCAGCCGCCTTGTGGGTACTGAGAATTGAACCCGGGTCCTCTGCAAGAGCAGTTGATGCTCTTAACCGCTAGGCCATCTCTCCAGCTCCACACAAATACTCTTTGACAATATATTATTAATTCAAGTTCAGATATGGAAAAATGATGAATGATTAAAATAGTAAACAGTCATAATTTATTAATAGACATGAAAACTTCTATTTGATAAAATTAAGAATTAATTCTAAAGCTGGAGGTATAGTTCAGTGGTTTAAAACATGGACTGATCTTGCAGACAATCCCAGGCCCATCTCAAGAGGCTCACAACCAACTTTAACTCCATTACCAGGGTATCTGACAACCTCTACTCTCTTCCATGGGCACCCCCACAAATAATCATAAACACACATATATAAATAAATAAAAATAAATATTTAAGAGAAAAGAAACTATTTAAATCCAAATACATAACAGAGATGAAAAACATAATCAACTGTAGAAACAGTTTTTAGCTCATGTAACATATGTTCTATAATATCTAATAAAAGAAATTTTTTTAATTAGCTAAAATAAAACCCATAAATTTGGAGTTGCTAATAAAGAAACACAAAAGTCTTTTAGCAGACTTTAAATATATACAATGTCAATGAAATCAAATAGAAAAGACGGAGTGACTAATGACTGGAAAATTATTTCTGAAGTTACAACATCACACTGTGTTAAATGATCTTTTCTGGTTGCTGAGTAATGACTTTTAAATCAATATTTCTAGTGTACACAAATATAGAATTTTTAGTCAGTAAATGTATTTTACTTTTTAACATTTTGAGTAAAGTTGTTCTACCAGAAAATTGCAAATGATTCAGAAATGGAAAAGAACAGATGAGAATATTTTTTCAAACTAACAAGAATAAGGGAAAAGCATTTAAGTTTAAAAATTACAAAAAGAAGTTCTGTGAAAAGAACCATTACTTTTATGACATGCACATCATTCCTCATGGTAATGTCTGAAAATATTTCTCTCTAAATGCTTGACTCTGTTTGCTTAAGTATATACCTATGCTAAATTGGGTGAGACTTCTTTTTCTCTCAAGAATTTTATTTGCATTCCCTCCAAAGTGCACTACCCTGTAACAACATTATTTCATTTCTTCTTTGGCATTATAAAAAATAACTTTGATCCTTCTTTTCTATGCTAACTTATTTTAAGACTACAGTAGGCCTTTGAATAATTGCACACGTGTCTGGAAACCTAAAATGCCCCCACACTTAGATGGTTGAAACAGGAGGATTTTAATTTGCATGGCAACTTGAGTCATAGTGTGGGTGCATGTTTCAAAATCAATCAATCAATGGATCCGAGATTAAACAATGAAGCTTTACACAGATGTTTATGCCATTATTTATTTAAAAGCATTAAAGTTGTGTGTTATCTGCTAGTGTGAATATGTATGTGTATGTGAATGTGTGAAGCCATGTATTGCATACAGGTACATCTACCTGAAATTGAACTCACCATCAAGTCTAAAGAAAAGATATTGAATGAATGTATGATGAAATTCCAAATAATCAATTTCTGAAAGTTGTAAAACTGATAGCAATTAGTAAAATATTTTTATTTTCTTTATCACAATAAGCCTATGAGAAAAATATTGTTTTAATGATCTCACCTGTTTTATCTGTAAGATTAAATTAATTAACATTCTCACTTTACAAAGATCAGATTCCTTTTGTACCATTGTCATTCATAAACATTATATTTGAATATACTTTAGTCTATCTTCTTAGAAACTGTACCTTCTAAGTGCACAAGAGGACTGATTCCTGTGTGGCTTAACAAATGAGGATGAGCATGGAGCAGGGCTCAACCCATCCATCCCTCTTTCTCTTCTCAAATCTTGGACTGCAAATAATCTCATTGGAAGGAAAACGCTTAGTTAATATACAAATCATGTTCTTCAATGGTGACAGCTTTGGATTGTCTCCAAAGGGACATCAAAAATGTTGGTAATCAAAGTAGAAAAGGCTTAAGCCAAATTTGCAGTCTTGTGACTTTATACAGCTTCTTCATCATTGAAAAATTTGCCAGGATTAAGAATTCAGATTCAAATATGGTATCTAAAACTCTTAGAAGTATTTTTCATCCAAAAGATTATGAGATTGCTAAATATGACTTGCACTTAATTCTAAAAAGAATAGATAAGTTTTTTTTTTATTTTTGATCTTTTGGAGACAGGGTTTCCCTGTAGCCCCAGCTGGCTTGGAGCTCACTCTGTAGACCAGGGAGGCCTTGAACTCCAGACATCCACATTCTTCTGCCTCTGGAGTGGAGTGCTGGGATTAAAGGCATGCACCACCACATCCAACTAAAGAATAGATACATTATAAGCTGAAAACAAGTATAATAAAATTTTAAAACACGATTATTAAACTTCCTTGAATAATTAATTATAAAATTTTGCAAATACCCTTTAACTCTCACCAGCAAAGCTTCCCCATACAATAAAGTATGACACACAGAGAAATGCACAACTGTCTATCTTTTAGAGAACAAGAGACTGCAGAATCCATACCCTTGGATAGGAATCTTTTTTTATTTTTTTATTAATTTTATTTATTTCTGTATGTGTATGAATGTACTGTCTGCATGCAAGTTTGTGCACCCATGTCGTGCAATGCCGCGGAGGTCAGAAGAGAGTGTCAGATTCCCCTGGAGCTGGAGTTCTCCTGGAATTGGAGTTTCAGACGGTTCTCGGCCGCCATGTGGGTGCTGGGGATCGAACCCGGGTCCTCTGCAAGAGCGGTCGGCGCTCTTAACCACTAGACAATCTCTCCAGCCCCGGATAGGAATCTTATACCAAAACTCACTTGACCACAGGTCAGGAACCATTGCAGAAGGGGGAGCAAAAGATTGTAAGAGCCAGAGATGGTGCATGAACGTGAGGAAACAGAGGCATTCAGGCCTCTGGGAACTTGTTCATGAACTTTCAACAATTGTGACATTATGCAAAACTCCGTCCTGACTAATTCTGACAAAAACCCACCACAGATTGGGTAAAATAGGCAGCAGGCCACAACCCTAGCCAAGGAACTTTTAGCAAATGATTAATATGGGTTGAGGGGGAGTAGTTTGTCTATAAGTAAGTGACTCCAGATGCAATGAACAGAGTCCAGTGGATGAGCTTTCACTGAAGGACTACTGTATACAAATGTTTGGTCAGATGAGTCTTAACATATATGGCAGGATATTTAAAATCTCCTAAAAGGACTATGCCCTGGGGTGGGGAGTGGGAGAGGGGTCTAAATTTGATTAAGATGTATTATCTGAAATGCACAAAAACTCAATAAAATATCTGTGGGTTTAGAAGTTATTTGGTGGCAAAAATATTAATGCATGCCCCTGAACTTTTGAACATGTGGGACTTAGTAAGAATTGGCTATTGTGGCAGAATTTATGGCAAATCTTCAAAGATTTATAATTATTCTAAGACACGTTTTACCAAATCAAGTAGAAATGAGTTATACTCCTCATGGGGACCAAACAAACAAAAAGTGTGATCAAAATATACCTGTTTCCTATGCTTTAACAACCCATTACAACCTGAGTTCTTCAAAACATCTGAAATATATTCTCTCACAGTTTTTGTGGGAGAAGTGAAAATTGGTATCAGTAGAAGAAAAAACGTTCTCCTGGCACTTACAGCAATCTGTTTTTAGCAATTGCGGCTATTGGTACTGCTGGTTTACCTTAGACTGTGGCTCTCCTCTTGGGCAACTGGTAGCACTGGCTTCTGCTTTTCTGTTTGTATCAAATCTTTTCACGCCTTTCCCTTACATGTACACATGCACATTCCTCAGTCATATGACAGAAAACTTGGCAAATGAAACTGAAGGAAGAAAGTGCTCATTTTAGCTCAAACTTTGATGTGATACAGCCGAGCTGGAGGGAGGCCTGGCACCCAGACAGTGAAGCTGCTGGGCACAGTGCGTTCGTAAGTACAAACCAGAGATGCATGCTCATGTTCTGCTTACTGTCGACTTTTTATTCACTGTGGGACACCCATAGATGGGGACATGCTGGCAATGTGTTGAGTGTGTATCCCTCCTCACTGGATTCTGTTTATAAATCCTCTCAGACACTCCCAAAGATATGTCTTTTAGGAGATTTTGCAGCATTTTCAGTTGAAGATCTATCATTTAAAATAGATCTGATATTTTACAACTGGAGCATTCCATGTGTAGCATCTGGCCTTTACTATACCTTCCAATTGTATGTATTGTAGGTCGGTCTGGAAATTTCTCTTTAAGGAAGCTAATCTTTTAAAAATTGCAAAATTGGTTGCACTCACCTTGACTGCAACATTGAACTCACAAAACATTTCTTCCTCCTGTTTGCCATTTCCATGTGATCTTTGTGCTCTCTGTTACTGTAAGAAAGCCAAGGGCTTGGGGTAGTATCTGTGTCATCATCTGTATATTGAGATATTCTGAATTCCTAGAGAAACAAACTGCTCCATTAAAATTTAATTAAGCCTCATCAAGTTTTCAGGATACAGACAGAATTAAGGCAGGTTCTTCACCAGAATATACCATGAATAGTCTCTGTGCTGGATAGCTTTAGTGTAAACTTGACACACCTGGGTTGACGGAGCCTCAATTGGGGAATTGGCTCCATTGGGTTGGCCTGTGGCCATGTCTGTGGAGTATTGTCTTGATTGTTGGGCTATGTGGGAGGGCCCAGCCCACTATGGGTGGTGCCACCCTGGGCAGGTTATTGTGTATGGTATAAGAGGGCAGGCTGGCCATGGGCCAGGGGAGCAAGCCAGTAAGCAGCACTCCTCCATGGTCTGTGCTTCAGATCCTGACTCCAGGTTCCTGCCCTGAGTTCCTGCCTTGGGCTCAAGTGATGAACTGTGACCCGGGAGATGTAAGCTGAATAAACCCTTTCTTCCCCAAGTTGGTGTCGGTCAGAGTGTTTTGTCATAACAATGGAAGACAAACTAGGACAGTCTCCATCCCAGTTCCTGATTTAGTGTTTGTTCTCTCTGAAACCTTATGAGATGGGCCTCCACTCTCCTCGTCTTCTAAACTTGCATCCTGATCTTTTATTTTTTTATTTATTTTTTATTTATTTATTTTTTATTTGGATGTGACTGGCTGGAGTCTTGACTAACACAGTAGTTCTGACTAGAGTCTTGGAAGCTTGACTAACACAGTAGTTCTCATACACATGTACCTTGATAGCTTGTTTGGAGGTTCTATACCATTAACCAAAGATCAGTGACAGATGTCGCAGCCAGATCGCTCTCACACCCACATCCTGATCTTTTAAACTCTCCTTTGAATTGACCCTGAGGCTCACCTTGTTGTATTCTAGGGTGTCTTCCAATCTCTTCCACATTCTGCTCACAACCCAATTCTAAATGCCCAAGAACCATGTGGCCAACTTTTTACAATATTTCATCTATTAATATGAATTTTGTTGAAATTAACATTTTTTTTCCTTGCTTGGCACAAAATATCTGACAAAAATGGCTTAAGCAAGGAGAGGTTGATGTTTCTTCACAGTTGGAAGGAATGCAGTTGATGATAACAGGAAGTCATGGTGAGAGTACTTGAGGTAGCTGGTCTTATTGCATTCCCAGTCAAGAAGCAGAAAGAATGAATACTGGTTCTTAATTTCTCTTTTTCCCTTTTGTTCCACCCATTACACCAGGCTATGAAATAGTCTCCCTCATTTGTGGATCCTAGCACGAAATCCTTATATGTAAGCCAAGAAGGTGGTCATTTTTTTTAGTAAATATAATACCACATTGCCTGATGCTACTACAGATATAGCTTGAAGTCTATTTATCTGTTATTCCTAAGTTCTAAGATTAGGACAGAAACAATCTCTTCTTTAAAAAAAGTACATTATAACATACATTAACTTGCTATGTAACTTGGAAATATAAATTTTTATTTATTTTTAACTGCAAACAACATTACTGTTAAAATGTGATTCCCAATTTGTTTTGGAAATAATCTATTGCTTATTTTCAGACCCTAACATTTTGATATATGTGTGACATGTCTATATGTTTATTTTGGAGCAATATAAATTTAAAGGGAACAACAACCAAAGGCTTGTTCAAAGAACTGACTGTAAACAGTAAACTTGTAGATCAAAAAAGTTAAAAAAGACTAAGAAAAAGATGGGACAATGTTCATGATGGGGGGAAATGGGCCTAAATTTGATTGGGAAATGTTATATAAAATTCAAAAGCGCTCAATAAAAATTTTAAAAAAGAAATGGTATCACCCATAATCAATGTAAGTCCAGGGGCTGGAGAGATGGCCTAGCGGTTAAGAGCACTGACCGCTCTTACAGAGGACCCAGGTTCGATCCCCAGCACCCACATGGTGGCCAAGAACAGTCTGAATCTCCAATTCCAGGAGAACTCCAGTTCCAGGGGAATCCGACACCCTCCTCTGACCTCCGCGGCATTGCACGACATGGGTGCACAAACCTGCATGCAGACAGTACATTCATACACATACAGAAATAAATAAAAACTTTAAAAAAATAAAGTAAGTCTACCTTTTTTACTTAATATTTTCTTGAAAATCTCTCAGACATAGGCTCATAGGTCTGTCCTACATATGATTCATAATCAGACTTGAAAATAACATTTTTTACCCCAAAGAACATTCAAACAAATGGGATTGGGTTCAGAAAAGAATGACAGTTCTGTGAAAAGACAACGAGTTCATACTACATGGTCAACCAGAAGAGGTTTACCATGAAAGAAACAAAAATTCTAATAAAAAAAGCTGAATCTAAGAGTAATTTATATTTGCTAATGTTGTGGATTATTTTTCACACATTTTGTCAATTAAAAATAATCAGAGGTACCAATGAAGCACTTCTGGGTATGTCTATGAGAATGTTTTCACAAAACTTCAATAGCAATGAAGACTTCCATACCATGGTGCTTGGCTACATAGAATAAGATAGCAAGCTGAGCACCAGCTTCATTTCTCTCTGTTAATTGACTGCACTCCTAGTACACCAAGCTGCCTTATACCTTTGCTACCAAGAATCCCCCACAGTGATACATTCAATTTGTGAGCCAAAATAAACTCTTCTTTAAGTTGTTTTAGTTAAATATTTTGTCATTGCAGTCAAAAGTATTTATATAGTATTGAAAATTGGTACTGAGATATTGGTCTGTTAGTGGGAAAAACTTCTTAGGTCTTTGGAACTTATTTTGTAAGCCTATTGGAAGAGTTTGGAACTTCAAGATAAACAATCACAAAATACTATGTAGTGGTTTGAATAAGTTCATTCACCATGGGGTTCAAGTATTTAAACACTTGTTCCCCATTATCTGGCACTTTTTAAACAGGCTCATGGAACCTTTAGGAGATCTAGCCATGGTAGAGGTAGTATGGGAGGCTTTGATAGTTCTTAAGCCATGCTTGATTTCCACTTTCACATAGCTTCCTCTGCCTGCTGGAAGCTGTGATTGCTCAGCTTTCTCCTTTGGCCACCATGCCTCCCCAGTCATCAAACATCCTCCCAATGGAATCATAAACCAAATAAAATTTTCATTCTATAGCTTGTTTTGTTCATGGTTTTCTATCACAGCAACAACAACAACAACAAAAAAAAANAAAAAAAAGAAACTAATACTAGCAGCCTAAAGACCGTTCTGGTAGTAGTTTGAAATACCAGAATACAATGACTTTTCAGAGGGAACAAAAACTGACATCATAAACTTTTGTAGAGGACCTGAAGCTAGCAAATGTGTGGCTGTTTCTGGTTGTTTACAAGAGGGTCCTGGGACACTACAGCATTAATGTAAAGTCTTATTTGCAACAAATAACTCAGGATCTTGGAGATGCCAATTCCATGGGACATCTTCTGAGGAAAGCTGTAGGGCCTGACCAACAGAACAACCATTATGTTTTGTGGCAGATGAACTGGAGAGAGACAGCAAGACTACTCAAAACTGTTGGAATAGAAATAATGTCACGAACAGGTCCCATATGTTTGATGTGTCTCTAAAGGATTTGTTTATTAGCATGCTGGGTTTGGTTTTACCTGTTCACATTATTCCTTGCTGTTCCTCTAAGCCTCCCTTTTAGAAGAGGAGTATTTATTTTGAGGCAATATGCATTAAATAAATGCACTTCTTTTTATATTATATAGGAACTTAGATTTAGGAGTCTCAGAAAGACTGAGCTTTGAACTCTTGAGCAATGTTAATATTGTTAAGATAATCAGATGTTTGAAATTTGATTAAATATATGTTGAATCCCATAAGAAACCTATAATTATTTCTGTTAAGTAAACAATTATTTGAGAGAATATATAGTAATGCATATACTACGTATATGCATTTTATTACTGCTTTCTACAAAAAAATGTATCCCAAAAATTCAGAATATCTAATTAAAGAAGAGAGATAGACACTATGTAAAATATGAACTATATCTTATCTTCAGTTTCTTGATCCCCATAATTATTCAGGATATTTTTAATATAATACTTGTATTGATGTTTTGTGTATTTCAGACATTATTTTTCAATTCAAATTAGACATATTCCCCTTTCCTTTCCCCCCACCCCACCCCAGATCATGCATTCTGTGATACATGTCCTGAATATTTCTCTCAGTCTTATTTAGGGCAGAATTTAACAATATCAATCCATTCTTTGACCCAGTTCTTATGTTCTTGTGGTTCCCTCCCAATTGTATTGCTTCAAAACGTGCCTATATAAATGTCATATATGTACTAGAATAATGTCCTTTAGGAACAAACTCTATGTAAACACTGGTATATGTTTAGGAGTTCACATTTTTCCCTTTGATTTTATATTACCATAAAATATGAATATGTACCTTCCGCCCATATACATTAATTACCATGTCTGAAAGTAAGTGGTAAGTTAATTCTACAGCTCATTAAGAGATTCACAGTATAACAACATGGCCAGGCATCGTGGTACACACCTTTAATCCTAGCACTTGGGAGGCAGAGGCAGGCAGATCTTTGTGAGTTCAAGACCAGCCTGGTCTACAGAGTGAGTTCCAGGACAGCTGGGGCTACAGGGAGACCCTGTCTTGAAAGGACCAAAAAAAAATACATCATGGTTGTTTTCATGTAGAAAGAAGTATAACAATAACGTTGCTCAGCTTGACTTTTAATTGGGGGATTTGTTGAGAGCATCCAAAAATGAGGGAAAGCATTCCCCCTTTTGTTTGTTTGGGACTGTGTTACTTCACTTAGCATAGTGGTTTCTAGTTCCATTCATTTACCTAAAAAGTTCATGATATTCTTTTTCTTTACTGCTGCATGGAACTCCATTGTGTAGATGTACCATATTTTTGTTAGCCACTCCAGTTGAGAGACATTTGAGTTGCTTCCAGCTCTTTGCCATTGTGAAGAGGGCTGGAATAAAAATAGATGTGCATGTACTTTTGCAGTAGGATGAGTCTTGTGGGTATATACCCAGGAATGGGTCAGGTGGTAGGCTCATTTTGAGTTTTTTAAGGGTTATCCACACTGCTTTACACAGTGGTGTGTGAGTTTACATTCCCACTAGCAGTGGATAAGTGTTCCCCTTTCCCCACAACGTTTCCAGCATTTGGTGTCTTTTGTTTTCTTGATCTTAGCCAGTCTTATTGAAGTGAGATGATAACTTAGAGTGGTTTAATTTGCATTTCCTTAATTAGTAACAATGTTGGACACTTTTTAAAGATGTTTCTCAGCCATCTTTACTTCCTCACTGGTGAAGTCTCTGTTCAGCTCTCTACTCCATCTTTTGAGTGAGTCATTTGCTTTCTTAAGTCTTTTTGTTTTGAGGAGTTTATGTATTTTGGAAGTTAATGCTCTGTCAGATGTATCACTTGTGAAGGTTTCCTCCCACTCTGTGTGTTTTCTGTTTACTTCCCTGATTGTTTCTTTCGTTGTACAGAAGCTTTAAAGTTTAATTAGATCCAACTTGTCAATTGTCGACCTTATTTCCTACTGAGTCATTTGCTTTCTTAATTCTTTTTGTTTTGAGGAGTTTGTGTATTTTGGAAGTTAATGCTCTGTCAGATGTATCACTGGTGAAGGTTTCCTCCCACTCTGTGTGTTTTGTATTTACTTCCCTGATTGTTTCTTTCACTGTACAGAAGCTTTTAAGTTTAATTAGATCCAACTTGTCAATTGTCGACCTTATTTCCTACACAGCTGCTATCTGATTTAGAAAGTCTTTTCCTATGCCCATGTCCTGTAGGTTGCTGCCAGGTTTTTCTTCTATCACCTTCAGGTTTCAAATTTCGCGTTGAGGTCTTTGATCCACTTGGAGTTGATTTTTGTACAGGGTGAGAGGTAAGGGTTTAATTTTGTTCTTTTACATATGGTGATCCAGTTTTGCCACCACCATTTGCTGAACGTGCTATCTTTCTTCCAATGAGATATTTTGCTCCTTTATCGAATTTGAGGTGGCAGAAATTGTATGAACTCAAGTTTGGATCTTCAATTTTGTTCTACTGGTAAACAGGTCTGTTTTTGTGCCAGTATGAGGCTGTCTTTATGACTATAGCCTTGTAATATATCTTGGAGTTCAATAAGGTGATCCCCCTGTATTGCACTCAGTGGTTCTTTAGCTATGCGTGGTCTTTTGTTTTTCCATATGAATTTAAGGATTTTTTTTCCCCAAGTCTGTGAAGAAACTCATCGAGATTTTAATTGGGATTGCATTGAATATATATTATTTTGTATAGGATGGTCATTTTCACTATAGTAATTCTTCCAATCCATGAGCATGGGAGGGCCTTCCATCTTCTGGTGTCTTCCTCAGTCTCTTTCTNACTAAAATTATGTAAAAATAATATATATTAATTTGGGTAGAATGGACTTTTTTATTTTTTATGTCTATGAGTGTACTGTCTGAACATAGGTTCGTGCACCCATGTTGTGCAATGCCTCACACGTCAGAAGAGGTCATTGGATTCCCTAGGAACTGGAGTTAAAGACAGTTCTTAGCCTCCATGTGGGTGCTGGGGATCAAACCCAGGTCCTCTGCAAGAACAATCAGCTTTCTTAACCACTGAGCTATCTCTCCAGCCCAGACATTTTTTGTATATTAATTTTTCCAATCCATGAGCATGGGAGGTTTCTCCATCTTTTGATATCTTCTTCAATCTCCATCAGGGGTTTATCATTTTTGATCTAGAGGTCTTTGGTGTCTTTGGTTAGGTTTGTTCCCAGGTATTTTATTAATTTTTTTGAGGATATTGTGAGTGGGAAGGTCTCCTTATATTCCTCTTCCAATTGCTTGTTGTTGTTGTAAAGAAAGGCTGCTGATTTTTCTAGGTTAATTTTGTATGCTGCCCTTCTACTGAAACTCTTGTTTCTAGGAGTTTCCTAGTGGAGTTTCTTGCATCCCTCAGGTAAACTATCATATCATCTGCAAACAGGGATAGTTTAACTTCCTCTTTTCCAGTTAGTACTCCTTTAATTTCCTTTTCTTGCATTATTGCCCTAGCAATAGTTTCAAGCACAATATTGAAGGAGAGTGGTAATAGGGGGCAGAATTATAGGGTTCCCACCATTAAGGGGAATGCTTCTAGTTTTTCTCCATTTAAGATGATGTTGACTGTGGGTTTGTTGTATATGGCTTTGATTTGATTTAGGAATGTTCCCTTCAGGATTTTGATTGCTAATGTAATCCTGACTTTAAAGAAGATAAAACTGAAAAACGAACTTTCCAAATGCTATACAGAGAGAAGTAGAATTATGGGTTAAAGGATCTTGTTCTAAAACCTTCATTATTAAACACAGTAAAATCCCTTTGTGGTGAATATCTGATAAGGTGAGTTTAAAATTAACATATACTCGATACATGGTAAGATATTTTATTTTTAAAAATCTTGCAGTCATCCCAAACATGCCGTTATTATTAAGGATTCAGTGAAATGTTCTGACCTTCAACCTCCTTTTAATATTAGTTTTATAATTCTTATTTTATATGTATATGTGTATCACCTGTATGTATGCAAGTGAACTTAGTTCATGCAATGATTCAGAGGTAAGATGAAGATGTTAGATTCCCTCAAACAGGAGTTGCAACCTATTGTTAACCACCATGTGGGTGCTGGAAAAGGAATACAGTTCCTTGCCAAGAGCAGCCAGTGCTGTTAACTAGCGAGCCATCTCTCTAGAACCTCAAACTAATTTTTAGTTTAATAAAGGATGAGAAACCTTGTTTCTTCCTAAATTGTAAACTTCATGATGATATTAAGAAGATAATGCTTATGGAATATGTAAAGGAACTAATGTTTTTAAAAGATTACTTATTGTTAATTCCTTTACTCTGTGCCAGACACATAACAAATACACATTGGTAGAGAAATACATATAATTCAGAATAAAATATCATGTCAATAAAATTAGTTTTATGATAAAAAAATAAATTCTACCTTCTTATAAAACATTGTTTACCAGAGTTAGAATTTACCCTAACATGAAAATTGTATTTATATATAAATTATAAAATACATAATATATTATATGTTAATATAATTTATACTAGAAAAGTAACAATCATGCATATTGGCATATACCAAGAGTGCTAGGATATTTAGGGTAGATTAAAGAGGATCAGGAGTTATTTAAAGTGAATCAGGGGTACAGAGTTAACATCAGCTACATAGTGAATTTGAGATCAGACATGGCTACTTAAGACTTTATATCAAAGATAAAGAAGATAATTGTTTCATGAAAGTGACTTCACATGAAGATATCTTCACATGCGCATAACAAAATTTTGATTTACTGTGAATGAAATACTTTACCTTTATATATGAAATGAATTTCCTCTGCTTAAATATTTCTTTTTTTTTCTCTATTTATTTATTTATTGATTGATTGATTGATTGATGCTTTGTGTATTTCATACAACATTTTCCAATTCAGTTCAGGCATATATCCCCTTCCCTTCCCCCCACCCCACCCCTACCCATCCCAGATCATGCATTCTGCCGTGTTTTCTGCATCTTTCTCTGCTTTTTTGTTTTCTTTTTTCTTTTTTTTTAACAATAAATGATAATTTGTGAGTACAAGCATCCTTCATGTAAAACCAATTTGCAAGCAGTTGTGCCCAAACCCACACAGCTCATGGGTCCCACCATCCTGAAAGGGGGGGCTTGTATGTTCAATCAAGTTGATCAAATGAGTGTCCAGTCTATATTGTTGTAGTTTCACCATTAA
>VZQC01000216.1:4655600-4751580 GCA_009823505.1 Rhizomys pruinosus | reverse complement strand
CTGCGACCCCGGTTCCCGCCCACAAGTCCAGCCGGGACCAGAGCAGAGGGAAACGCGACCCTGCTCACCCGAGCGCGGTCCCTCTGGGCCGGGGATCCCGTAGACGGGTTCAGAGCGAGACCCTCTCCCAGCTGCCCCCCGCCAGACCCACCCCTAGAGCTGTAGAGCTGTTTACCTGCCCTGGCGCATTATGCCGTCTCCCCTGCGACCCAGGTTCCCGCTCACAAGTCCGGCCGGGACCAGAGCAAAAGCAAACGCGACCCTCCACTCACCCTGCCGAGGAAGAGCGCGGTCCCTCTGGGCCGGGGACCCCGTAGACGGGTTCAGAGCGAGACCCTCTCCCAGCTGCCCCTCACCAGACCACCCCTAGAGCTGTAGAGCTGTGTACCTGCCCTGGCACGTTATGGCGTCTCCCCTGCGACCCCTTAAATATTTCTTAAAATATTTCTTTGATCTTTTCAGCAGCCTTGCAAATGAAATTATAACTAAGTTCAGAAAAGCACACATACTCCATCAGAATGTGTAGAATTAGTAACAGAAAATAGTTCCAATATTCTCACATGATGAAATGTATACACTAGTATATAAAGGAGACTGAGGTAAATAATTATGTGTTTATATGTGTTTTGTGTACATATGCATTCCTAGATATAGATTAGGACAGGAAATATAAAGCTGAAAATTGCTGACAGTTCTAAATCACAGAAGATAATGTTAAGATCAATAAGGTATATTAAACACAATTTTCACAGACAGGAAACACTGGGGAGGAGAATCAGGGCCAGTAAGTGGAATAATAGTGTTACTTTCTGAAAGCTTTAAAACCATTTTAAAGTGAACAGTTTTATAGTTGACTCAAGCCTTAGGACTGCACTTAAATCAAATAGTAGAAAAAGTCTTTGACTTTTGAAATTTTTTTTTGTCTTTTTGGGACAGGGTCTCCATGTAGCCCCAGTGGGCCTGGAACTCATTCTGTAGACCAGGCTGGCCTTGAACTAACAAAGATCCACCTGCCTCTGCCTGCCCAGTGCTAGGATCAAGGGCGTGTGCCACCATGCCTGGCTGAAAGATTTTTTAATGATGTTTTTGTCTATCCAAAATCAAATCTGTAAGACACGTGTCTGTAATGAAGAGCAAATTGTCCCATTGCTCCCACCTCTGAGACGAGGTTCGTTTCTATAGGCTTTAGTGTCAAAATTGCAACAATTTTTGAAATTGCACTTTTTGGTTTTTTGAGTGGTTAATATGATGTGTTTTGATGATATTCATTCTCCACCTCATCTCATCCTAAATCAGTGTCCACCTCCCTACTCACCCAACAACTTGTCCACTTCTGTATTTATTTACAAAGTCCTCCTGAGTTAATTGAGTTGCCCAAATACATTTGGAAATGAGTACATCTGGAACTATTAAAATTACTGAATCTGCCCTTTCCTGCAGCTATCATTTGCCAATTTATTATCAGTGCTGAGGCTTCTTACCTACCTTCCCATTCATTGGCATGTGCTCACATGTGCTGTGGGTTTATATGTGAACTGTCTAGTTTTGGCTAGACAAAATAGTTTCTTTTTGTTCATCTACCACCTCTGGCTCATGAAATCCTTCTTATCCCCATTATGAAATAATCTCTGAACCTTGGAGAGAGGAGCATGATATGAATGCTAGATCTAGGGCTCAGCATTCTGTAGTTATTCTCTGAATATTGACCAATTGCTTATGAGCCTTGCAGTGAAGTTTGAGAGAACAATCAATATCAGAACAAAAGTCTGTATGGAAGATGATGGGAACTAGCCAACACACATGCACACAAGTTTATATGATATATGATATATATTATATAAAGCTTCTACAATAGTAGCGCTTTTTAAAATTTTTATTAATTTTATTTATTTCTGTATGTGTATGAATGTACTGTCTGCATGCAAGTTTGTGCACCCGAGTCATGCAATGCCGCGGAGGTCAGAAGAGGGTGTCGGATTCCCCTGGAACTGGAGTTCTCCTGAATAGTAGCTTTTTAAAAGGCTTTTACTTTTATCATTCTCTATGCACTCTAACTCTCATATTCTCACATTCCCAACACATTTAAGACAAGATTTCCCATTATTATCCTTTCCCACCTTATATGATTACGTAGCATATTCCCTCTCTTGAAGGCTCTCCCATGGCTCCATGAGCATGTATATTAATATTAAAACTAGCATTAATATATGAGAGTAAAGCATGCCATGATTTTTTGGGGTCTGTGTAAGCTCAATCAGGATGATTGATTATGATTCTTTCTATTTCCATCCATTTACCTAGAAATTTAGTAAATTCATTTTTCTTAACTCCTGAATAATATTCAACTATTCAAATGTACCATATTTTAATTTTGCATTCATTTGTTGATGGGTTTCTAGGCCATCCAATTTTCCTGACCATTGTGAATAGAGTAGTAATGAATAGAGATGAGTAGTACTCATCTCATAGTCTATATAATTTTATCAAAGAATGGCACAGCTTGTTCACATATTGAACTATTTCTAACATCCATAATACTATCTATCATGATAAAAGTCAAATTGACCCCAATGATTCAGGAATAATTCAACATATCTGAACCTATAAATGTAAACTAATACATAGAGACTCAGTAACAGGAGAGGTGGGTAAAGCCCCAGCCTAGCTGAAATCTATTGACAATTGGTAGCTGTTGGGAAAGGGAGAGTCAGTTTGATTTAAGGGTGTGATGCCTGGTAGGTTGACCAGATTGTAAGGGATGAGCCCACACTCAACAGAAATTAGACTATGCAGGGCTTAAGAATGGAAAATAATAATAAAAGGTGTGAAGTTGGAGGGAGTAGGAGGAGGAAGGTTGGGATAGGGAAGGGATCATATTATGATCAAAAGTGTATTGTATATCATTCTCAAAGCATCAATAAATATTTACAAAAAATGGGGCATACTGGATTACAGTAAGACCCTGTCTTTAAAACAGTTAAGGGGATGTCAGCCTCATCAGACTATAGACTGCCATTGTTGGACTATCTGGGCTATATCATGGAGACCAGTACAGGGGGATCAAGACAGGACGTGTGCCTACTGAACTTTATTTGGAGGACCATGGTAGGGAAAGACCCCAATGTGGAGCAAAAGTACAGGATTGATGGTTGTTTGGGATTGCTAAGGAGGAACCTTCTAGAACTTCCTTAAGGAAAACATGAAATCTTTTAGGAAAAAAATATCCTCCAATTCAAGTGATATGTGTAGGTATGTATCTATGTATGTATGCATGTATATAATTATGTGTATATAACTATAACTATAACTATAACTATAACGATTAATAACTTAATACTATACTACTAATAAATATATCTACTGTTATATGATATTATAATATATATATACTGTAGCAATACAAGTTGGAGAGAACAACAACAAAAAAACTGAAAAAAATCTCTGGAAAGACTCAGAAAAAAATACAGGACATGTATGGCAGAATGCAGGGAGGCGGGTGGGGTGCGGGGCATGAAAAGGGAAGGGACTCTAGATTCAATTGAGAAATGATGTATGACCTATGGAAAAAGTTTAATAGCAATAAAAAAACAAGTAATCAAATAAATACAAGATTTGACAGTGTATCATTGGTGTAGGAGATTTTAAACCATAAAATATTTCATAATTGACATAAGGCTTTATGCCAAGCCATGTTTGTAAGTGAAAAGGAATTGGTAAAAATCAAAAATTAAAAAGAAACTCACTGAATGAAACAGAATTCTCAAAACAAGAAAATAAATTGGATCCACAATCTTTTAGATGAGTGATGACTTTAGCCATCAGGAAAATGAAAATTAAAATTACTTTGAGATATCATCTTACCTCAGTGAGATTGGATATGATCCCAAAACAAATGGTGGCAAATATTGTTGAAGATGTGGGGGAAGGGGAAAACTTAATGCTAGTGAGAGTGTGAACTGGTATAGCCATTGTGGAAATGAATGTGGAGGTACCCAAAGAAGCTGAAGATAGTCCTCACACATGATTCAGCCATACCATTCTTGGACATGGACACAAAAGAACTATACAAGCATTTCCAGAGTTACCTACTTGTCCATGTACAGTGCTACCCTATTCACAGTATACAGGAAATGGGATCAGCCTAAGCATCCATCTATTGATGATAGGATAATGAAAATATGGTAAATTGGAATATGATTCAGCTGATAAGGAAAAAGAAACTTTGAAATCCACAGGTAAAGACATGAAAGTAGAAACAATCATCCTCACTGAGGTACTCAAGACATACACACACATAAAAACAAACACCACATGTATTCTCTTACAATTTGATGCTAGCTTTTCATGCATAAATAGGTGTGTTGTAATTGTGAATCATTAGAGACAGGAAACTAATAAGGTTCTATGGAGGATGGTTCAAGGGAGAGAAGACAGAATGCAGTGATATAAAGTGGAAAGGGGACACAATAAGACAGGTTTAGCGGGGTGAGGAATGGAGTGTAGGGAAGAAGAGAAAGGAACGGAGTAATTATATATGCATACAATTTTAAAGAGTTTAAATGTAGTTACATTGTAATAGTTGTTCAATAAACCTAGTAGACTGGTAAATCAAGAGCCCAATGCCAGGATTCGACAGTCTTTTTATTTATTTATTTTTATATACCATATAGTTTAATGGTATTTAAGTCCCCTCCCCTTTTCTGCATATGCCCCCACTGCCCCTCACCCAATTTAATTTAGTCTCTTTTTTTCTCCAATTTTTTATTTTTATTTTTTAACAATAAGTACTAAGTTATGAGTACAAGCATCCTTCATGAAAAACCAATTTGCAAGCACATATGCCCAAACCCACACAGCCCAAGTCTCCCACCATCCAGCTGGTGGGGCTTTTATGTACAGTCATATTGATCAAAAAAGTGTGCAGACTATGTTGCTGTAGTTTCACCATTCACCCCAATTGCAGCCCTTAGAATCTACTACACCCCATATTCCACAGATTCTTCCCTAGGCTTAGAAAAGGGGCACTGGTGGACGAGAAGCAAAACAGTCTACTTTCTCTGGAGGTGTCGTTTTGGACTCTGATCAGTTCTGGTTGTTTCCTTTCATGGGTTGACAGTTTGTTCAGGAATCACCTTTTAATCATACTAATGAAGCACAAGCAATTAGAAATATAGGTATTTAACAGTACTAATTATTATGGTAGGTTACTTTGGTATAGACACAGATGTGTGGATGGTATGCTAATCCATGAATTATATTTTTTCTATAAAAGATGACAATGTCTATTCAGAGCCAAATATAATACTAAAGACTTTTCAAGCTGTGCATTTAAGAAAAAATTTATTAATACAGGTGAGCTCTGATATCAGCAATGGATTATTCTGCCAAGGAGATCCAAGCACCCCCACCTAAAAAAGGTAAAGGCTTCTTGCCTGTAAACTGGGATACCAGCAAGAAGAGAGGCAGTAAGGCCCTGATGTTGAAGACCTGATGGAAGCATGGGAAAGATATATTGAGATCGCACTTGCAAGTGTACAGTTGGTCTCTGGAATGCTAGAGAGTGTTACCAAAGGCCACTATACCAATAAAGCTAAAATCAGTTTCCTTGAGTCGAGCAAGACTCCTCCGTCAGCATCAGTTACACCTCACCTGCCTGGAAATACTGTGCAGCAGTGGCAGCCACATGTCTGTATATCCCAAATCTAATTGGCTACTAGCTCTCTCCTTGGAGGAATAATTCATGGCTGATGCCACAAGCTTACATCCTCTAGTGGTTAGGAGAAGTTTAAGCCACAGTAATTTACTCTCTTTTAAGAAAATATTTTATTTTTATGTGTATGTGTATATATATCAGACTGCCTATAGAGTCTGATTTGGGTCCCTAAATGTCTTTTACTGTAGGTACATTCACAGGGCCTACCAGTAGAAGGCACTCTTTCTCTCCCCCTACCAGTGGCCTCAGTTTTTAAAAGTTCCTTATGCTGGGGTTAGGATTTGTTACCCAATTCCACATCTATTATAGTTATATATAAGGGGACTCCATGGATTCCCCAACAACTCTAGGTACTATCATTATATTTGGTTACCCAGCTGAATTTGACAGTAAGATTCTATTACTTAATAGGCTATTTACCTGATTTGCATGACAAACATGGTGAAATGAATCTGGTACTGACCTGGAAGCAAATGACAATTAATAGGGAGACTTAGAAAGGATCAACCTGAAGAGAAAAAGAGACTGTGGAGTACTCAGCCCTAAATGAGACACCTATTTTCACCTTCTCTTCACAAGCTTCAGGGATAATTGTGGAAGACAGTCATTGGGAGATGGGGCTAGGAAGATTTTTAGAGCCTGAGATGGTAGCAGACTACAAGCAAACAGTTATTTAGACACGATAGGGTTGTTGTTATATGGACCCACAGCACCAATACAGCATGCACAAATGTTTCACAAACTTAGCCAGACAAGGGCTGGTCATTACTAGGGGAGGGGTCTGGAAGTCTAGTTGCAACTAGAGATCTATTGGTAACCAATGTATACTGGCAGAGAAGAGCCAGATATCCTTACTAATGTGATATCTGGGAAAAAAAAATGACTATACTATAGGACATGGGCCAAAATTGAGGGGCACTTGTGAAGAAGACCTTTCAAAAAGCATAAATAAGAAAATGAATAAATGAATAACTACACAGATAATAGAGGGTATGAAATCAGTGTTGGGAAACATAGTGAGGAGGTGGTGGAGAGAGTCTAATTAGGTCTGAATATGATCAAATTACATTGATTGAAATCCTGGGAGCAAATAAAAAAGAGAATAAAAGAAATACTTACGTCCTTAACAAATCATGGTGGTCAAACTGGATAGCTGCATGTAAAAGAATGACACTAGATCCTTATCTTTCACAGTGCACAGACTTCAGCACCTAGTGGATCAAGGATCTACACAGAAAACCTGAAACCCTTAATCTTATAGAGATGGAAGTAAGGAATATGTTTGGACTTTTAAGTACAGGAAAACATTTTCTGAACAGGATGCTGATAGTACAGAAATTAAAACAGAGTTGATGAATGGAACTGTGTAAAACTAAAAAGCTTCTCCACTGTAAAGAATGCTATAACTCCAGTGAAGATGCAGCCTATAAGAGGGAGAAACTGTTTATGGGATGTACAACTTCCAGGGGGTTAGTGCCTAGTATATGCAAATAACTCCACAAATTCTACAAGAAAAGCAGCACAGGTAAAAAATTTTAAAAGCAGGGAATTAAACAGACTTCTCAAAACTCCATGCTGAGATGCAAATACCTGAAAATTTTTTTCTTCTTAAATGTTCAACACATTTAGCTATGAGGGAACACAAATCAAAACTTCTTTGCAGACTACTACCACAGTCAAAATTACTATGATAAAAATAGAGGATAAATACTGGACAAGAAGTTGAGATAATAAATAGTTATTCTGTCCTGATGTCCTTGTGTAGTTACATTTTTAAAATTATGATATGTAGGTAATTTACCTCAAAAATGTGAGAAACTTTCTTATCTTGGAATAGTGATCTCAGAGTACTGAGAAATGGACATTTGCTTTATTTTCATTGAAAATTTGCAATAGCATTCTGGACATTGCAGATTCAAGCTCAGCTTACCCATGCTGTCAGTTGCTTTTATTTAAAATGTGAAGACATTCATTTGATGTTCCACTGATTTTAATTTTAGGCTAAACATGCTATTGTATAGAATATGTAATGCAAAAGTGGCTTAAAGAACATTTAAGTTCATTTCTTGGTGCCCTAGTGGGATAAGAATAATGACATACCATCATGGTGCCCTGGACACACACCTTTGTAATTTCTCACTACAGTGTACATGCAATTCATGAGTTCTAGTAGGACTCATTTCAGGTTTGTAGTCAGGAATGAAATAGAAGAAAAGGAAGTGGTATTGGAGCTACTCTTCAGAATACCTGGTATTCCTATTCATCAAAACCTATTGCATTTATTAACACAACACTTTATGCCACTGCATTTATTTAGCTGAGAGAATGCAGCTAACATGGGCATTTTACTATACTAAGCACCAACGATATAATTTCTATAGAGAAATGAAGAAACTCAATTGCCTCTAGGGGATTGTCACTTCCTTTTCTGAGTCAGTCTCCCAGTTTAGCTGCATGGTAATCTGTGTTCTCCAATCTCTATTTGGTCTCTTATCTTTTAAGCTTCTTTTTTATTGATTACGAAACTCTTGTTTGCAGAACATTGCAATTATTCCTGGAATTCTACCTCACACACTTTGTTAATGGTCTTTTTCCCCATGAATATTATTATCAGATTTATATTTACAGGACTTATGCCCTCACTTCAGATACATTTGCTCAAAAGTCACCATATCAATCTGAATAGTCCATTTGAAATTCATTCCTACAGTTATTTTAGCTTTCTTTAAAATATTGATTTCTGTATTAATTTGTATTCTGCTACTTTTCTGAATGTGTTTTTCAGTTCCACGTGTTTTCTGTTATAGTCTTATTGTCTTTCATATATAAAATTGCATTGTCTGCAAATGGTGACAGGTAGAATAGGGTAGAATCTACTGTTATCATGCTAAATGAGCATAATATTAAACCAGGTTCTAATGACTTATTGATATAAACTTAGATTAGTGCATCTTTCAATTCTTAGCGGAGAAACTTCTTGCAGAAGATATTAAGACGATCCTCAGTCTGGTCACTGTGAATAGAAGATGGTACGGAGTGCTCAGTCCTAAATGGGATATTTATATCACAAACTTTCTTCTCAATTTTCTGGGATCATTACAGATCAGGGGATGGAAAGATTTTAGGAACCATGTGGTGGGTGAATATAGGGAAACCATGTTTTCTAGACACAACAAGGTTGTCGCACATGTCAATTCAAATCACGGAAAGTGAAAAAATTTTGACAGCATGCATAAGACTTCCACAAACTCAAGCCAGACAAAAATCCCAGGTTAGAGACGGAGGTGGGCACAAAGCCCCATCCTTAGCTGAAGAAATACTGGCAATTGACAGCTTTGGAGGGAAGAAAAACTAAATGTTCTTTAAGAGTACAATGCTGGTTAAGTGTACTGTGCTCCATGGGATGGACCCACACCCAAGATTTTTTGGGAAAAAATGATTAGGCTTGATAGGTTTTATTTTTATTTTTATTTTTTTAAATTTTTTTATTATTATTTATTTTTGTATGTGTATGAATGTATTGTCTGCATGCAGGTCTGTGCACCCGTGTCGTGCAATGCCGCGGAGGTCAGAAGAGGGTCTTGGATTCCCCTGGAACTGGAGTTCTCCTGGAATTGGAGTTACAGACGGTTCTCAGCCGCCATGTGGGTGCTGGGGATCGAACCCGGGTCCTCTGCAAGAGCGTCGGTGCTCTTAACCGCTAGGCCATCTCTCCAGCCCGGCTTGATAGGTTTTAAAAATAAAACAGGGGCCTGGATAGAGAGCTCAGTGGTTAAGAGCACTGGGTTCTCTTGCAGAGGACTCAGCTTTGATTCCCAGTACTCACATGGCATATAACAACTGTCTGCAACTCCAGTTGCAGAGATTCCAACAACCTTTCCTGACATTCATGGACAATATACAACATGGATGCACTTGCATAATGCAGGCAATGCACTCATATACAAAATGATAAAAAATAAATAAAATACATTAAAATAAATGAAATGAAACATGAAGTGGGGGTGAGGTAAGGAGATGAGAGTTCATCTGAGAGGAGATGGGTAGATAGTTTGAATAGCATCAAAATACATTAATAAAAATATTATTTAATACAAGAAGGCCTAATGATCTATATGTGCACTGTGAAATTAAAAAGAAGATGCACTAGGTCTTGTGGAAATTCTTATAGAAGAATGGTACTTTTTGGACAAAACCTCCTTATATTGAAGTAAACCACTAAATTTGGTGAATTTCATAGAAAAATCCATGACATTCTTCATAAAACTAATATTTCAACTTTGATTTGGTTCAATGTTATCCCATTGAAGGCTTCCCATATGATTTTTCCACCTAGCAGCCAGATTTAATCTATTTCATTCATATTTTTCCAAGATATCACTTGAAACCCCACTGAGTCCAAATTTTGTACTGGTAAAATACAGAGCTATTTATCTGAGCCCAAATATTCCTCAAGAAAAACATAAGTTCATATAACTGTCAGAGTTATACCCAAATAAGAAAACAGCATGACCATCGCAGTGCTAGATAATAGACAATGATGCCAAGAAGGACAGCATCCCAATGATCAAAGAACAGAAATTTTTCCCATATTTAATGTAATCAGCAATGAACCCTCTTAAGGCAGGAAACAAAAAAAAAAAAAGTCATGACTTAGAGTGTTAGAACTTTTGTCAACAATGTATCTTTACTAACTAGAGCAAAAGAAAAATAGGACTATTGCACAGAAATAGAATTCATAGAAATTTCTGCTGCTATTTCCCTTGGGACATACTAGCAGAAAATTGTAAGATATCATTTCAGTGAGGTATAAAAGCAATTTCAGAAGGTTTGGGGAAGCCAGAAAACCCTGATTCGTTTATCAAAGGGCCCAATGATCCCATTTCAAGGCAGATGAAACAATAATATTTGCAAAGTAAATTAATCTGTACCCAGAGATTTTAATAAATAAAAGTTCAAAAGATCACAATAAAGGATTTTAAGCCAATGCCAAATTCTGTAATTTAAATAACAGCAAGGTAGTAAAACAGTAAACAGTAAAGGAAATAAAAATACCAGCCATGATGTAGAAGTATCTTTTTATTTTATTTGTATTTGACAAATTCAAATTGATTCATAAAATAACAACACAGTGAAATATGTAACAGGTAATAATTTAAAACCATATACCTGCTGTTTCAGTCTTGATCTGTAGTGAAAGAACAGCTAAAGCAACAAAAAATTAGAATGTTAAGGATCAGAAGAGCCGAATGATTACTTTAGAACAATGGAATGGTGTAAGAGAATGTTCCAAATGGAGGTTTCTTCTAGAAACAAGTTGACACCACTTCCTCGTTTATGCTCTATCTGGCATAAAATAGAAAAGAGTAAAATATATTTTCTAAATTTTTATTAGACCATTTAGTCAAAATCTTCATTTGGTATGTATATGCTTGACTTATTTGTCACCATTAAGAATCAATAATTAAGAATAATTCCCTTATTATAAATTAGATTTTGGGACCTATCATTTTACCATTACCTGAAAAATTATGAAAGAATATCCTCAGCCTGAAAAACAAAACTATTCATTGAGGCTTTGAAGCTAATATTTTATATTTATTAGTTCAAAAGAACATGAAGCAAAACCTCAAAATTAGATGAATGACTAAAATAAAAATCATTAACTGCAGTCAATGTGTAATCCCATTTTGCACTTAGTATACTTTTTCCTCATGAGTCAAAACTGAGTCTAGCACAGGCAGAATCAATTTGGTGTCTCTGGTATACACTTCACCTTTTTTTTTTTTTTTTTTTTTTTTTAAATGACTCATTTGGCCAATGTTCCTAAAAGCTCAAAGAAATCCTCAACTGTTCCAACACAATTGACATTCTAAATGCAAACAATCACATTGCTAAACTCTCCTTATTTGCTTTAATTGTAATGTCACTGCATACATTTCAATCCCCATCTTTGCTGACCTAGATTATTGCAGAAGTCTCCTAAAGAGTTTCTATGGCTGTATCCATATGTAAAACAGTAGTTACTGCTCTAGAGTGCAGAGATGACCTGATGCACCTTTCCTAGAATAAACCTTGTTTTTAATATTGTCATCTCGAGTATGAGTTTGCATCTAAGTGATGTGATCACTTCTTAGTGTCTGTAAGTCAGTCGTTTACTGGAAGAATGGATAAATGCTACATTCTTCCTTGAATGAAAACAATCTCCCAACAAATATGCCATATCAACAGGGTATTGAACTTTTCTACTGTCCAAGTTTTCCATTTCTAAATTAGTTTCTGATTTCCTCTTAGATCAATGAATCCAAGACTAGGAGACATAAAATAAATGTAGGTCTGTTTTTTCAGGTAGAAGAATAAGTCCATCGATCTTAATAAATGTTCTCCTGTCTGTTATTCTTTTCAATTCTGACATCTCTAGACATGTATTAAGCAGAATTCAAAACTCAAGTTACAACTTTATATTATAGCACTTTAAATTTCCTTCTTTACACACATGCACATAATGGCAATGCAAAAAGGTACTACTTAATGTTGTTTTATATTATAAAAGGCAGATCATTAAATAAGAAGAACTCAGAGAATTATATGATATACTTTTTAGCCTTAAATTCTAATTTCATAAACCAATTTGGGAAGTTAGTATCAATCAAGAACACAAAAAGAGAAAAAAAAAACCTTTCCCTCAAAATGTTACCCCAAATTACTTCTGAAGAACAAATACCTAGGAGGAGTTATATAAGAGAAATTGCAAAATAGACAATAGACTCAGGGAGCCTATACAGATGGAACCTTAAGCCTGCATGTGATTAAAGGAAGTAATCACACCACTTTCCAAACAGTATATATTTGATGAATGATTAATATTTAAGAAACAAATTTTCTATTCAGTGCACATACTTTTCATATATGGAGGCTTATTCTACTGGTTCTTTTAACTTTGTGTGGGGTCTGGTATGTTTTCAATATCAGCTTTGTATGATTGTTCAGCAGCAAATTCCCCATTGAGCTTCTATGATAGGGGCATTTAATATAACATAGCATAATATAAAAAGGCAGTTATTTTTATTCTAAATAACTATAAGTGATGACATCACAAACTAAATCTTAATTTTTTTTCAAGACCGGATCTCCCTGTAGCCCCAGCTGTCCTAGAACTTGCTCTGTAGAAGACTGGCCTTGAAATCACAGACATCCGCCTGCCTCTTCCTCCAAAGTGCTAGGATTAAAGGGGTGCACCACCACGCCCAGCTAATCTTAAATTTTAAGTCACCAACAGTACCATGAACAAATATTAAGTTCAAAGGATGTATTTTATGAAAAAAAGCATATTTATTATTTTTCCAATTAACATTATACCTCTGAAACATATGATTGATTTTTAATGTATGGTTATGCATATTGTGCGTCCACATATTTAAGTGCACCACATGCTTTCAATTCACATGGAAGCCAGAAGAGATTGTGGGAGCTCTTGAACCTACTTATTTATGAGTGTTAGCTTCCACGTGGGAAGGCTGAGGCAGGTGGATCTCTATGAAATCAGGGCAGCCTATTCATGTTCCAGGGCAGCTGGGGCTACAGGCTGACCCTGTCTCAAGAAATCAAAAGAAAAGCAAAACAGGAAAACAAAATATTGAATGTGTATTTTCATTTCAAACATGGCATAAATTCCTTAATCTAATATTGGAAAGAACAAATCATATTTAATCACGTTATTTGTTTAATAGTAATTTTTAAATTTTCATTACTGCTCTGTGTGTCGGGGGGGAGTGATAGTTGTGATCAAGGTGTGTGTATGGTGATCAGAAGACAATTTTTAGGAGTTGATTTTTTTTCTTCCATGTGTTCAGAGAATCAAACTCAGGTTGTCAGACTTGGTGGCAAGAACCCTCATCTGCTGAGCCATCTGGCCATTCTAACAATTATTTATAATTTATTGCATCCTTACAAAAATTTCTAGGAACTCAGAACCCTACAACTTGGGAGAATAAATTATTCAGTATCTTTTACTAGCTCCTGGGATTTAAACTTGTTTTCTTTGTTTCTATTTCTGCTCTGATTTTGTTATTTCTTCCTGTCTGTTGGGCCTAGGGTTCTTTTGTTGTTGTCTCTCAAATGTTTTAAGCTTCACTGTTAGATTGTTTATTTGTTTTCTTTCTTTCTTTTTAAATGTGGGCACTTAGGGCTATAAATTTCTCTCTTAGGACTGACTTTAATGTATCCCACAGGTTTTGTTGTGTTGTACTGTCATTTTCATTCAGTTCCAGGAATTTGTTTTATTTCATTCTTTATTTCTTCACTGACCCTCTCATTACTCAGTATTGTGTTTTTTAGTCTCCATGTGTTCTTATAGTTCGTAGGGCTTACTCTGGTGTTAATATTGAGCTTTATTACACTGTGGTCTGATAGAATGCATGGAATAATTTCAATAATTTTGTATCTGTTGACATTTCTTTTGTTTCCAAGTATATTGTTGATTTTGGGGAATGTTCCATGTGACATGAGTAGAAAGCATATTCTCTGATGTTTGGGTGGAATATTCTGTAGATAACTCTGAGGTCCATTTGGTGTATTGTGTTTATCAGTTCTGATGTCTCTCTATTTTTTGTCCAGTTGACCTTTCTAAGGGACTCAGTGGGGTATTGAAGTCTCCCACTATTAACATTCTGGGATTAATCTGTGTCTTGATGTCCTGAAAGATTGCATTTATAAAGTTCAGTACACCAGAGTTTGGTGCATAAACATTTAAGATTGTGAGATCTTCCTGGTTTATCGTTCTATTGATTAGGATATAATGGCCCTCTTTGTCTTTTCTGATTAATTTTACTCTGAGGTCTATTTTGTCTGATATTAGCTTGCTTTTTGCTACCATTTACTTGGAATATTTTTTTCCATCCTTTCATTCTCAGGTGGTGTCCATCCTTGAGGGTGAGATGGGTTTTTTGTAGGCAGCATACAGATGGATGCTGTTTCCTAATCCATTCTCCCAGTCTGTGTCTTTTGGTTGAGGAGTTTAGACCATTAAGGTTAATTTTGAGAGATGTGTATTGTTTCCTTTCAACTTATTTTTTGTTTGCATTCTTGGTCTAGGTATTTATTTACTCTCTTAAGCTTTTGTTAATTTCTCTCTTAGGTTGCTTAATGATAATTGCCCCTTTCTTCTGTTCTTTGAATTGCTGTATTTTCTGAAGTGTTTTTTTGACATGTGTTCTTTCATTTTGCTTATATCATGAAAGACTTTTCTTTCTCCATTATTTATGATTGACATTTTTGCTAGGTATAGTAATCTGGGTTGACGTCTAAAATCATTTAGCACTGGGAATAATATGGTCGATGATCTTCTGGCTTTTATATTTTGCACTGAGAAGTCAGCTGTGATTCTGACGGGTTTCCCCTTATATGTAACTTATTGTTTTTCTCTTGTTGCTTTCAGTACTTTGTTCTTGTTTTGAGTATCAAGTATTTTAATTATGATATGGTGTGGGGAATTTCTTTCCTGGTCTTTTCTATTTGGTGTTCTATGTGCTTCTTGTATTTGTATGGGTTTGTCTTTTTTCAGTTTGGGGAAGTATTCTTCTATTATCTTGAAGATCTTATCAATACTGTTCACTTGGGATTCTTCTCCTTCCTCTATCCCTATGATAGGGAGATTTGCTCTTTTCATAGTGTCCCACAATTCCTGGCTGTTCCACTCTTGTTTTTTTTTTTTTAATTTTTCATAATCATTACTTGATATTTCTAGCTGCACTGTGTTATCCTATAGGTCTGATATTCTTTATTCTGCTTTATCCATTCTGCTTCTGAGGCTTTTCCCCATTCTTTCCTGCTAATTGGATGAATGTTCAATTTCCTTTTTCCTTTTATCCTGTGATTTCTTCAGTATTTCCACTTCCTTTTGGAGCTTCTCATTCTCTTCTTGTAGTTCCTTGTTTCGCTGGTCAGTTTCTTTTTTCCTTTCAGCCTGAGATCTTTTCAGTGTTTCCACTTCCTTCTGGAGTTTGTCATTCTCTTCCTCTAGTTCTTTCTGTAATTTGCATTTCTCTTCCTCTAGTTCTTTTCAGAGTTTGTCAATCTCTCCCTTTAGTTCTTTCTGAGTTATCATTCTTTCCTTATAGTTTCTTCAGGAGTTTTTCATTATCTCCCTTTAGTTCTCTAATTGTTCTTTATAGTCTTTGAATATGTCTACAATTGTTCTTCATAGGTCAGTGTCTTGGTTTCCTTCCGGGGAGGTCTCTTTGTTGGGATCTTCTACAAGACTGGTTGAATTCGGAGGGGATTTATTATGACCTTCTCCCATATTGTTGTTTTTCTCTTGTGCCTTTGGCATGTATATTTTTTTCCCTTTTGTCTGTTTGTTGATTTTTTTATTCTGCTGCTAATCTCAAATGTTAATATGGAGGACTGGTTGGTCACTCAGTTTGCTTCTTGCTGGTTTCTTCCTCAGCTTTGGCTGTGCAACATAGATCCATTGACACTGCTGGATTGTCACAACCACAATAAACCACAACACTAGCAGTTTATACTTTCCACCACAGTATTAGTGTTCAACATTATCAATAATTAAGGAAATGCAAATGAAATCCACACTAAGGTATCATTTCACTCCAATAAGACTAGCCAAGATCAAGAAAACAAAAGACACCAAATGATGGAGAGGTGGTGGGAAAATGTGAACACTCATCCACTGCTAGTGGGAATGTAAACTGGTACAACCACTGTGGAAAGCAGTGTGGAAAACACTTAAAAGACTCAAAATGAGCCTACCACCTCACGCACCATACCACTCCTGAGTATATACCCACAAGACACATCCTACAGCAAAGATACATGTACAGCTATATTTATTGCAGCTATCTTCACAATAGCAAAGAGCTGGAACCAACCCAAATGGCCCTCAACTGATGACTGGTTAACAAAAATGTGGTACATCTACATAATGGAGTTCTATGCAGCAGCAAAGAAAGACGACATCATGAACTTAGCAGGTAAATGGACGGAACTCGAAGCCATTAGGCTAAGTGAAGTAACAGTCCCAGAAAAAAAAGGTGAATGGTTCCCCTCATCTGTGTATGCTAACACCAAATCCCCAGTTGGCATGCAAACTAAGCAACTTTATTATTATATTTCATTGTATCTGAAAGCAACTGAACTATTATAATATGAATCTCTTAATGGGCTCTAGAATTGACCTACCACTTCTATTCTCACATTGTAATTACCATATATGGCTGGAAGATATGTATTCATATTCTAAAAAATAAAAAAAGAATGTAAATTTATACTTCTTTTTACCTGCATGCAACTTTACTGTTAAAATGTTAATCTTTAAATGCATTTTGGAATTAACTTGTAGTTTATTTTCAAACTTTGTAACTTTGATTTATGTGTGGAGTGTATACATGCATATTTTGGAATTTTATAAAATTAAAGGGAACAAAAAAGGAGAGAGAAAAACCTATTCAAAGAACTGACCAAAAGAGTAAACTTTTGCATCGAAAAGGTTATAAAAGACTGAGAAAAAGATGCAAGACAGGACTTAACATATATGGTAGAATCCATGATCTCTGGCGGGGGGGGCGGGGGCATGATAGGTGGGCATGGATGGGGGGATGAGTCTAAATTTGATTAAGAATTTTTGTATGAAATGTGCTCAATAAAAATTAACTTAGAAAATTGACAATAAATGTAATCAATATGGGCTATCAATTAGGTTATTTTACTTAGTTAATGAAATAGAAAATGGGAATAGAGTAGAGGGCAAAGTGAAACATTTGGGGGAAAATATTGCCAACTTTTTGCATAGAGAAGTGTACCTAGAGTTGGGGAAAACGTGAACTCTAAGAGAGTTTTTTTTGTTTTGTTTTTTTCCAGTCACCATGACCTACCCTGTGATGTTGTGATTAACTTGTCAACTGGTCTAAAGATGTCTATGCCATTTTACAGAAGGGATTGGATCTCTTTGCAGATGTGATTCTCTGGGGAAGAATGGGCACCCCAACATATTCTGTTCTTTGTGGTGTGACAGGCACAGAATGGCCCATCAATGTGAGGGGAAACAGGTACTTCAAAGAATGAAAATTTTTGAAAACAGGTACTTCAAAGAATGAAAACTTGCTCTCTATTACTGGGGTCACTAAGCCATAAAAACTCAAACCCGAGTATTTATGTCCTACGTCTTCTTCCTACAGATGCTCAATGTTACCTCTAGATATTTTATGATGTAATTTATGTCTGGCATATTTATAAATGTGCAACAAAATGTTACATTCCAAAAAGTTTCTAGTACTCAAGTCACTTGTATAGGATTTAAAATCTTACACAATCAAGAATATGTAACAGCACATTTTACAGAAGTGCTCATAATTTCAAGACTGCATATAATTTTAGTACCCATTACCACTCAAATATTCTATTATTTCATCTTTAACATTTGATGAACTAGAAAGTGTATTTAATTATAATTTCTGTCAATTTTTGCAGTTTTTTTTTTTTTTTTTTTTTTTACTACATGGTTACTTTACTCCATAAAATCCACTTAGCTCTCCTTAAGAAAACTTAATTTGTTGAGGTCTTCAATTGCAATGCTATTGTTTATTCAGTATTGTTTAACTATTTCTATAGAACAGACATATTCCCTCCTGGACCAGAGCAAGAAGAAAGAGGTTCTTAAGATTCGCTAATCTTAGGAAACTTACAAGAGCAAGGAAGCTCAGCAAATTGCAGGATTCATAGAACCCCTTCCCAGAGATAGGAAATAAAAATCAATTTCTAGGAAGAGATTTTTCTCCAGGAAAGCTGCCCACAATTCTAGTAAAGATTTCCATGGAAGCTGAATGGACTTCTCAGTAAGACAGCTCCCTTTGAGCTACCCAGGGTCCCATAGGTAATCCACATAAACTCAATGCTTCACAAACTTTGAGTTTCCTGTAATTGTTTTCTTGTTCTATCACTGATACACTCTGTCCTCTCCCCCAACAAACCACACAGATGTTAAGAGGAATTTAGCATATTTTCTAATTGGTACACCTGTAATATTAGTTTTATTAGATCACTTTTCCTAGTGTTCTTCAAATTGAAAATATCCTGAATATAAACTTCATAAGAACTTGCTAAATTATAATTCTTTAAAATAAAATGATTTTCATTCAATCACTGCAAGAATTTTCTTAAACTGTACACTGAAATTATAAGTAATATTTCTTCTGCTGCTATGGTATTATTTGTTAAGCAGTGATAATCTTTATTGCTATCATATAAGGAAATCTCCACACTCATTCTTAACTATTCTATAAATGCTTATGTATAAATGTCTCTATGCTTGGGTATATAATTTTATTTTGTTGAAGTCAATAATAGCTGATTGAATTATTCCAAGTGCCTATAATCCTAATAACTAACAGGGGTCAGAAATAAGATGTTCAGGATCTTCTAAATAGCAAGAAACTGACTCAGCAAAGCAGAGTCACTTAACGTATGCTCAGTGAATCTTCTGAAAGTTTTGTTTCATGTTAAAAGTAAATATATTCAGGGAAAATTTGATTTAAATACTATGACAAATAAGCATACTCCACTAAATTGCTAAACTATTTCCTTATAAGCAATTTTCAACATAAAATTAATCATGAGATAGAATAGATATATACTAATTTAAAAAATCAGTTAAACACTAATGAGAGTGAAACATTAGATTTTAGCTACAAACTGAATAGTCAAAATACACTATGAGTATCTATAACAACCTTTCTAAACCCTTAAACTTTTCTTTATTATCTGCAGGATATAATGGTGAATTTCTTATTCTGATTATGAAATGGTGATAATTTTCTGATGGCTATAGTTTGGAGTAATGTTTAATCCAAACGTATGTAAGATATTTTGATTCAAGTAGATGTCTGCATAATTAACTCCATGTTTCAGTAATTTCTAATTTTAAATAATAAAATTAAATTCAATTGAATTTAATCACAATGTCTAGCATGTCACAAATGCCACTAGCAACATTTAAATTAATATTTGTCAGATAGGAACATATGACAGAGCTGTGAGTTGTACCTGCATGCTGGCATTATATCAGCCTTAGCTGGTGTTCCAAACTACAGCTGAAATTTAAAATAATATGATAAACAAATTTATTGTGATTCTATGCACAACTATAACTCACCAGAGAATTAGCAATCAATGAAAAACTTAGGTTTTCATCAATGATGAGGCCTAGAGAAATATATTCCAAAAGAAGAAAATACTGATTCTGAACCTAGATTTCTGTTTACTTGTCTATTATTTATAATCTTAATACACTTATTATTTTTACTATTTTATTCTTTAAAAATACATTAAAATCATATTAAGCATCCCTTCCCAATCTTGTCTCAGATACACACCTACCTCCCTTCCCATCCTCACTTCATGTCCTATCCTCACCTCACTTTTATGACTTATAGAGTATAATTTTTGTTCCTACAAAAATAGTCAGTGCCCTTAACTGCTGACCCATCTTGCCAGTACCCTAATGTCATTTTTTTTTTACCACACTTGTTTAGCAACAAAAAGTTTCCTCCAAACTGCACACCGAACATTACTCAGCTGGGCAATAACCTGACAGGTCTGGGAAACAACCATTCAAAAATAAACAAATAAATAAATAAATAAATATTTAAAAATGGAATGTAAAAATCAAACAAAAAACAAAACAAAAAAGAGAACCTACGTATACAAAAAAACTCTACCAACAGAACAAGTCCAGATGGCTATATATCATAAAACACATACACAAAGTGTATGAAAAATCAGGATAATATACCTGCTTCAAATATTAGCAACTCTACAGAAATGTCTTTCATGGTGGGAGGGGGATGGAAACTAAATGATACATAAGGCAATTATTTGGAAATAGTGGTTACAAATATGTTCAATGAACTCCTAGAGGATAGGCAGATAAGCATAAAATATTGAAAGGAGATTTTGAAGACAAAAACTAGTTTAACAAAATAACTAAAACAACTCAAAACTTGAAATTAGAATTCAGCAGAGACATAGAATATCTGTAGAGAAGAATAATTGAAATAAATTCAGAAAATACGATGAAAACTTAGATGAAAGAAGTGAAAAATAGAAAATGTAACAGAGAATATCAGATATTGAAGAGAAGATTGGAGAAAAGGATCAGTTACTTAAAGAAAATATCAAATGAAAATTAATCCATGAGTGGAATGTGCAAGATATCAGAATCCCTGCAACAAGGCCAAACCTATGAAACTAGGCATAGAAGAGGAAATCCAGATCAAACAAACAGTTTATAATAAAATCAGAGAAGAAAAATTTCCAAACCTAAAGATAGAGACAAGTTACAAAATGAGTACAGGACATCAAGCAGACAAGATCAGAAAATGAACTGCCCACATCATATCATACTCAGAACAGTAATTGTACCGACAGAACAAAGAAAATATACTTAAAGCTGTGAGAGAAACAGATCAAACTGCAGTATAGAGGCAGTCTAATTGAATAACAGCAGACACTTCAATGGAGGCTGAAAGACAGAAAGGCACAGATCAATATCTCACAAGTCATGAAATGACACATATTCAAACCGAGACTACTATATCCAGAAAAACTCTCAGTTGTAATTGAAAGAGAAATACTTTCCATGATAAAAGTAGAGTCACAAAATTTATTTTCATAAAGCCAGCTACACAGAGAATGTTCAGTAACATACATCTATCTGAAGAGAGGATTAAACACTCATGAAGGAACAAAGAATTGAGCAGAGACCATTGCAGAAAAGGGGGCTGAAATATTGTAAAAGCCAGTGATGAGGTAGATGACAGTATGGAAATAGAGTCCTACAGTTTCCAGGAATCTTGCACATATGAACCTACAGTGATGTTATCAACAGTCACAAAACCCATGCAATTCAAATCAGACAGAAACAGAGCATACCGCTTTAGAAATGGGTAACAAACCTCAGATACTCTAGATAAGTTGCATAGATCCTTGTGAATGAATTTGCACTGAAAGTTATTTGGGAACAATGATTTTACTAGATAGGCCTTAATCATTTTGTCTTAACATGACAAAATGCATGAAATCCAGTGGGACCTAAGAGAGGTTACTGATGTGGAAAGAACTACAAGGAAAATTTGTATCTCTGGCTAGATAAGTCCCACGGGTACAATAGAGGCAAGAGTTTTATGTGAGCACCTATGTATTTCTGATTGAATGTATGGTCAGCTTTACAAGTGGAGCCCATAACTTGCACTGATTTGGGCCTAATCAGTTATGGCTACATAGGTCACAGGCCATAGGGAATAACCTACTCCTATTATTCTGCTGAATAGATATAATGTTGAAACAACTGTTAATGACTTATTAAACTCATAGACTAATACATGTCTCACGTCTCACCAGAGAAGCTTCCTCATATAGCAGATGGTAATGAAGACAGAAACCCTCAACTGCTCTGTGTAGTGATTAAGAGACTGTATATTGCATAGCTGAGGATTCTTCCTTCCAAAGCTCAGAGATCAGGGAAGAGGAGGTAGAAGGTTGCAATTTCCAGAGACAGAGGATAACATTGAAACAGTGTTTCGATACATCAGAGAAGTTATTCATATGTCCTCAAAGCAATCGTGGTAGCAGGCACAAGGCCTCCATAAACCCAAGCCTGATAAATTCCAACATAGAAAGCAGGTGGTAGATAAGGAGCTCAAATCCTAGCTGAAGATCTATTGGCAACTGATAGTAGCTGGCAGAGTAAGTGTCTGTTTTTTTAAGGGTAGAATGAAGAGGCTTCTGTGCCAGGACCACACCGATTACCATTGGGGAACACAAAATTATACTTAATATACCTTAAAAATAATAGAAGACATGAAATAGCGTAGATGAATAACAAGGGTTACACACTTGTGGGTTCTCTGAATATAATTAAGAGCACCGACGCTCTTGCAGAGGACGCGAGTTCGATCCCCAGCACCCACATGGCGGCTAAGAACCGTCTGTAACTCCAATTCTAGGAGAACTCCAGTTCCAGGGGAATCCGAAACCCTCTTCTGACCTCCGCGGCATTGCACAACGCGGGTGCACAGACCTGCATGCAGACAGTACATTCATACACATACAAAGATAAATAATAATAAAAAAATAAAATACATTATATGAACTTCTCAAAAATTTAATAAAATATTAAAAAATAATTATTCTAAATGTATTGTTATTCTGCCTGAATGATAACAATAAAAGACATAGCAGCCTATGGTTTGAAATAGCTTGAAAAGAAAAGGATGGTCTTTACATTTTTATCTGCTTACCTCACAAAATCCCAAACAAATTTCAAATGCAAGTCAAATAAAGCACATGAATCAGTTTTATGGATAAACATTTATGGTTGTAAAGTTCATGCACAGGAAGTTATTCCTTTATATTCCCTTGCTTTGTTTTCAGTGCTGAGGCATCTGTGCAAGTTATCTTGCCACGGAAACTTATCCTCCAATTCCCAGACAAAAAGCTTTCCATTTCACATTTACTTTTTTTTTTTTTTTTTTTTTTTTTTGTTACTTTTTATTTTAATTCTATGTATGTTGGAATGAATCGCTCACTCGCTCCATATGCGAGAGGTCTGTGCACCCGTGTCGTGCAACTCCGCGGAGGTCAGAAGAGGGTCTCAGATTCCCCTGGAACTGGAGTTCTCCTGGAATTGGAGCTTCAGACGGCTCTCAGCCGCCATGTGGGTGCTGGGGATCGAACCCGGGTCCTCTGCAAGAGCGGTCGGTGCTCTTAACCGCTAGGCCATCTCTCCAGCCCCACATTTACTTTTTAAAAGATGTTCAATCACAAGCAAGAAAAACAGCAGGAAAAGATAATGGGCTTCACAAAGTCATATGCTATTATGTATTCTTGTGATGCCTATTTGATTTTCTTTTTTTTTTTTTTTATCTTCTGTGCACTATGAAGAAATATATGCTTTGCCAGAAGTTCAGTAGATGTATAAGAATGTTTTTAAATAAAATACAATAAGTGAAGATGATATGGCTGGAGAGATAGCCTAGCAGTTAAGAGTGCCAACTGCTCTTGCAGAGGACTCGGGTTCGATCCCCAGCACCCACATGGCAGCCAAGAACCATCTGTAACTCCAAGTCCAGGAGAACTCCAGTTCCAGGAGAATCTGAGGCCCTCTTCTGATTACCTCCGCGGCATTTCACGACATAGGTGCCCACACTTACATGCAGACAGTACATTCATACACATACAAAAATAAATTAAAAAAATAAAGATTATATTCTAAATTCTTGGAGTGATGTTTTATTTTCCTAAATGGTAGCCATAGGCTTGAAGCTAAACATATGTAAATCCCAATTAATAAAGTAAAATGCATTTAAATTCACTTCCCCAGCCACATCAGCCATATCTCAAATGCTAAGTTGTGTCATGTATTTTGAAAGAAATGACTAAGTATTCATACACAAAACTTACATCTAGACGGTAAGTGTGGCTTTGAAAAACACTGAACTTAAAATTTCCATTCAAAGCCTGGTGTGGTGGTGCACCTCTTTAATCCCAGCACTTGAGAGGCAGAGGCAGGTGGATCTCTGTGAGTTCAAGCCCAGCCTGGTCTACAAGGGAAGTTCTAGGACAGCCAGAGCTACAAGGAGACACTGTATCAAAAAGACAAAAGAAAAATGCATTCTAAAATGCCCTCATATTTCTAATTTTTAAATATCTTTTGCTCTTAGCATTCATTTATATTGATATGAATTCAATCTAGGAATCTTATGTCAAAGAAAGTATATGTATAAAACTGCTTATATAATTGATATCTATATCTATCTATATAATATATCTATATCTATCTATGAAGATAGATAGATCTATATATAGTCATAGTATGCTTATACCAGTGCCATTTACTACACATTAGCACTATAAAATGTATTCCCTACCAAATCTATCAAGACAATAGTAAAGGGATTTAAAAACAACAACAAAAAATTAGAATCACAGGATTGAAGAAATTGAAAGATATTAACATGACAAGATGAAAGATTAAAAACTTGATTTAGCCTTTTGGGTTTTAACCAGGAGAATTTTTGGAGAAAACCTAGAAATTTTATCACAGAATCCTATAGATTTTTAAAGGAAACAACTAAATACTTCTGAGGCTTGCCTGGAAAACAGAACATCTAAAATGAAGGAAGGAATGTAAAAGTTAAGCATGAGAGATATGTTTAAACAATTCAGTCTCTTTTATTCCCTCCAAAGGTAGTACTAAATGGATTCTGGCTCACTGCATCTGCTTCCCGTAACACAGTGGAGGGTTTTATTCCCTGCAAAGGACGTCAGTTCTTTCTTCTTAGTGGAGATCTGTAGGAAATTTCTAGAGGTAAATAAAAGCTAATAGAACACTTTTTTAAAAAAGACCCAGGGCAGCTATGTAATATGGCTGATAAAGCTCCATGATGTTCTTTATCAAGAATAGTTAGAGCAAAGCAGGAGATTTTTACCTCAGTCTTGACAAAATACTCTAAAACCAAAGAGGAAAAATAACTTGATTGGACAATACCAACTCTGATGGCTAATCTTTGTTGTTAACTTGAATGAGAAAGGATTCCTCTAAAATAGCAAGTTTCTGGGCATTATTGTAAGGGATTTTTCTTGATAAGAATAATTGATGCCAAATACTTATAGCTACTATGACTATTACTATAGCATGAAAAGAACCGAAAGGTCATGATAAGAACTGAACAGCATATGCAACCTGCTGTGTTTGATTTTGCAGATTCAAATCTTATGAGGAATAAGCTTTTAATTCAGTGTTATGGGCTCTTGTTAAGAACAATTTATTATTTTTCTCAACAGAAACCTCAGATTCTTAATTCAAATTATCTCAAAACACACACAATAGTTTTTGCTTCTTTCTGAAACTTCACACACTAGGTCTCCATCTCCTTTATTGATCTAAACACTTTCAAGCTCCCATAGAAGAGCCCATTAAATCTGAGTACTCAATGTTTTCCATCCAAAGCTTCAAAAGCTTTCCACAGGCCTGCCACTAAAACCAACATGGTCAGTCCCAGTACAGCATCATCTATTTCTACCTCTGCACATGTGTCAGTAGTACACACACACACACACACACACACACACACACACACACACAAGCGTGCATATAGCAGTACTTTCATAAACAAAACTACACTTGTAACATGGAATGAACTGAAAATCCAGCTAAAATAAATAAATCCTAAGAGTCTGAAGATTCAAAGTCCTCAGCCTTAAGTTCCTGTCACAAAGCTCCATTCCAAATTATAGGAATCCATTCTTTTTTTTTTTTTTAACTGTTTTTTGGTCTTTTTGAGACAGGGTCTCCCTGTAGCACCAGCTGTCCTGGAACTCACTCTGTAGACCAAGCTGGCTTTGAACTCACAAAGATTCGCCTGCCTCTGCCTCCCAAGTGCTAGGATTAAAGGTGTGCGTCACCAAGCCCGGCAGGAATCCATTATTTTCCAAGCAGTTTCTTCACTTTTATTCCCAACAATGTTTGAGTTTGGAAATTAAATTTGAATAGTAAATGAGCCAAACATACAATAAAAGCTTTCATTTAATTTTCAGCAAGTTACCCCAAACAACAAGAACCATGCCTCCAACAAAACAGATTTCTTAACTAGTGCTAGAGAGTTTATTATTTAGAATATTTTTTGACCATGAGGGGAAACATTGGTATAAAAACCTCAAATGAAAATATCTCTTATAAATGCCCCAAATTAAAATGACGTTTCTTTAAACAAACAGTACCCTCCTCAATTTCTTTTATATATTTGATGTATTTATTGCTTGAATTATTTTTATTCCTTTTGTTTGTTACTGGAAGCATATTAGGAAAGTGACAACTTAATAGTATAGGTGATTATGCTAAAGGTTCATCATAATTTGAGGGTTCTCTGAGCTGTGGAAGGAAGTGATGAGAGTATTTTTTGATAAATGTTGAGTACAATAGTCAACAGTTCTAGCTCAGAAATTTTATTACTAATTAAGAAATCACACTGCTAAAAAAAAATAAATAAAATCACATTGCTGTATAAACTGCCACAACTTTTGTAGAAAGTACAATACAGTGACAAGTGGCTCTGGCCACACATCTGATTAGTGGTAGAGATTTGATTTGTACAAAATATTAACTGGTACCACAGGAACATAGTTCACAGGGTCACCAGATTAACTTAAAGAATGTCTTATACAGAAGAGCATTTTGAAAATTTAGCTATCTTTCAGTTGAAGATGAAATTTTCTTCCTAATTATAACCTTCCTAGTATTCTTCCAGTAACAAATGAAAGGAAAAACAATACAAATAAATATCAGAAAACATATTAAAGCAAAGGAGGAGGATGCTTGTCTGGTTATCCTACTCTTACCTTTCTTTTTCTAACTTGGCTTACTAAAAATTTTTATAGCATAATAAAACATTTACTGAATAAAGTTTCTGCTAAACTTTTTAGAAGATGTGAAAGATCTGTGTAAAAATAAATCCAAAAAACAGATAAGGAGAAATTTATTCCATGTCCCATAAAAATACAAATGAATGGAAATAAATGGAATTGTTCAGAAAATATACCATTGCAAAACCAATTTGTTAAGAGATTCAAAATATTGAAGCCTGAAAAAAATCAGTGTTTTGTGTTGTAAGAAGAAATTTTCATTCACTGGAAAGTCAATTTAATGCAGTACTGTTAATTTCTTAAAAGGCATTTAAATTATGCATTTAAAATTAATCACTATATTCCATAACCTTAACATGCATTGATAAAATGGAAGAAATTGTAGTAGAACTGTGATACCTAGATAATAGAAATGTCTTGTTCTTCTTTGGAAGAATATATTTTAATTTATATGTATCACATATTTTATAAAAAGTGGCCAGGCATGGTGGCGCACGCCTTTAATCCTAGCATTTGGGAGGCAGAGGCTGGTGGATCTTTGTGAGTTCAAGGCCAGCCTGGTCCACAGAGTGAGTTCCAGGACAGCTACGGCTACAGGGAGACCCTGTCTCAAAAAGACCAAAAATAAAAATAAAATAAAATAAAATAAAATAATAAAAATTGAGTAAAGTTCCTTGGTAAAATTAAAATTTATTCTTTAAAACATTATATAAATATGGAAAATCAATGAGTCCTAAAGGTTGAAACACTCTCAGTCCTCCAATTATTGCATGCATAACTTTACAAACAGAAGAGACTCTGTGTACACAATACAGGAGGAGACTATCCTTGTCTAACCTGGAAATGACTGGTGGAAAAATACTATCTTAATGATTAACATCATTCTTCTCCAAGATCACAATAGAATCCATTGTGGGATGAAGCAACATAATATCCTGACAATATTTTCTAGGGAAATTTCTACATTTGGCAAAATATTGAAAAACAGTGAAATGACTAATGAGTATGTTTTGAATAAAATAACTCTTATCAAAAAGAGCTATAGCTAAACGCAGAAAAGTAATACCTAAAACAAAATTTGTGCTCAAGCACTCTAATTGTCCCCATATATTGTGTATTGAATTAATATGTATTTCACACATTACATTTTTTAATTTTTTAAACATTTTTATTGATGTTATGTGCATTGCATACATCATTTCTCAGTCCAATCTAGACTAATCTTGTCTTCCACGCCCCTCACCCCACCTGAGTTCATGCACTCTGCCATCCCTGCCCTGTATCTTTTGCTGATTCTTTTCAAAGCTTTTTCAAAGTAGAGGATTATTGTCTTTGGGGGAACTTTACTATTTCAGTCGGTTCCCTGTCCCTCCCTGGTCCTGTGCTGTGCTGTTGTTCCCTCCAATCTGTAACAACTTAATATACCTATATATATATATATATATATATATATATATATCACCTATACTAAAATTATATCATGTGTACACAAAATGTTTGTAATTTCCATATTATATATCAAGAGTCACATTTTTTTTTAAATTTAATTACTCTAAAATATGTCTACGTATCCTCAAGAGCCTGTTAAGGGATTTGTTGATGTTGCTCAGTTTGCCTTACATCTCAGTGCTGGTTGCTAGCATCCACAAATGAGGGATACCATTTGTCAATTGCTTTTCTGAGACTGTGTTACTTCACTTAGCATAATGGCTCATAGTTCCACCCATTTACCTGCAAAGTTCATGATGCCATCTTTCTTTACCACTGCATAGAATTCCATTGTGTAGGTGCACCACATTTTCTCTTTCCACTCCTTGGTTGAGGGGCATTTAGGTTGGTTCCATATCTTTGCAATTGTGAAGAGAGCTGCAATGAATATGGCTGTGCATGTATTTCTGCAGTAGGATGAATCTTGTGGGTGTACACCCAAGAGAAGTATTGCTGTGACAGGTGGTACGCTCATCTTGAGTCTCTTCAGAATTCTTCATACTGCTTTCCATAGTGGTTGTACAAGTTTGCATTCTCACCAGCAGTGGATGAGTGCTCCTCTTCCCCCACAATCTCTCCAACATTTGGTACCCTTTGTTTTCTTGATCCTAGCCAGACTTAATGGAGTGAGATGATATATTACAGTTGACTTAATTTGCATTTCCTTAATTATTAGCAAGGTTGAACATTTTTATTTTTTTTATTTTTATTTTTTAGAAGAAAATATTTTATTGAAGTTTCGTGCATTTCATATATCATTTCTCAGTCCAATGTAGACTAATTTCCCTTTCCATGACCCCAATCCCACCTGAGTTCATGCATTCTGCCATACATTGCTTGCATCTTTTTCTCAGTCTTTTTAAAGTTTTTCAAAGCAGAGGATTATTGTTTTGGGGAGAACTTTACTATTCCAGTCGGTTCTTTGTCCCAGTTCTTTTGTTGTTATGAACCTTCTTTTTCAACAGAGATTATTACAGGTCATACACAGAGACTGTGAATTGCCCAATCCTAAGTGGCACATCTACAATGCAACTTAAAGCTCACAGAACATAGAACTAGGGGGTAAAGGGAACATTAATACATCTCTGAACATTTTTTTAATTAATTTTTATTGATGCTTTGTGCATTTCATACATTTTTTCCAATTCAGTTCAGGCTTATTTCCCTTCCCCCCCCCCATCCCAGATCATGCATTCCGCCATAACTGTCCTGCATCTTTCTCTCAGTTTTTTTTTTTTTTTCATTAGTAATAAGTGATAATCCATGAGTACAAGCATCCTTCATGCAAAACCAATCTGCAGGTTGTTGTGCCCAAACCCCTACAGCCCCACCATCCAGTGGGGGGTGACAGGTTGTTTGTTCAATCAAGTTGATCAAATGAGTGTCCAGACTACATTGCTGTAGTTTCACCATTCACCCCAATCGCAGCCCTTACATTCTACCACGCCCCCTCTTCTGCAGGTTGTTCCCTAGGCTTAGAAAAGGGGCACAGGTGGATGAGAGGTAAAACAGTCCACTCTCTCTGGAGCTGTTGACTTGGACTCTGGTCAATTCTGGCTGTTTCCTTTCATGGGCTGACAGTCTGTCCAGGAATAACCTTTCGATCCTGCAAATTTCATCTCTGAACATTTTTAAACATGTTTCTCAGCCATCTTTATTTCCTCATTTATGAAGTCTCTGTTCAGCTCTTTACTGCATCTTTTGAGTGAGTCATTTGTTTTACTTCTTTGATTTTTGAGTAGTTTATATATATAAAGTCAATGCTCTGTCAGATGTATCACTAGTGAAGATTTCCTCCCAGTCTTTGAGCTTTCTCTTCCTTTCCTTGATTGTTTCTTTTGCTATACAGAAGCTTTTGACTTAGATGAGGTCTCGCTTGCCAGTTGTCCACCTCACTTCCGGTGCAGCAGCTGCCTTATTTAGGAAATCTTCTCCCACACCTATGTCTTGTAGATTTCTGCCAACCTTTTCTTCTATCATCTTCAGAGTTTTGGATTTCACATCGCCTTTGATCCATTTGGAGTTGATTTTTGTACAAGGTGATTGGTAAGGGTTTAGTTTTATTTGTCTACAAGTGGTGATCCAGTTTTACAAACACCATTTGCTGAAGATGCTATTTTTCTTCCATTGAGTGTTCTTGGCTCCTTTGTCAAGTAGGAGGTGGGTAAAATTGTTTGGCTCAAGTTTGGGACTTCAATTTTGTTCTATTGGTCTACAGGCCTGGTTTTGTATCAGTATGAGGTTGTCTATATGACTCTAGCCCTGTAATATTGTTTGAAGTCTGGTAGAGTGTTCTCCTCTGCATTGTTTTTTTCACTCATGGTTGCTTTGGCTGTTCAGGATCTTTTGTTTTTCCATATGAATTTAAGGATTTTTTTCCATGTCTGCAAAGAAACTCAGGGATTTTAATTGGGATTGCATTGAATGTGTATATTAATTTGGGTAGAATGGACATTTTTACTCTATTAATTTTTCCAATCCATGAGCATGGGAGCTCTATCCATCTTCTGATGTCTCCTTGGTTTAAAATTTTTGTTGTAGAGATCTTTGGTATCTTTGGTTATGTTTTTTTCCCACTTATTTTATTGTTTTTGATGCTATTGTGAGTAGGAAGGTTTCCTTATATTCTTTCTTCAGTTTCTTGTTGTTGATGTTAAGAAAGGCTACTGCTTAGTGTAAGTTAATTTTGTAGCCTGACACTATACTGAAAGTCTTGATCATTTCTAGGTGTTTTCTGTTGGAGTTTTTAGCATCCCTTAGGTAAACTATAAATTTGTCTGAAAAAAAAGGGATAGCTTGACTTCCTCTTTTCTTGACTCTTTTAATTTCCCTTTCTTGTCTTATTACCCTATCAAGGATTTCAAGCGCTGTATTGAAGAGGAGTGGTGATAGTGGTGAGCCTTGCCATGTTCCTGCCTTTAAGGGGATTGCTTCTAACTCTTCTCCATTTAGGAGATATTGGCTGTGGGTTTCTTGTATATGGCTTTGTTTACATTGAGAAATGATCCCTCTAGTCCAATTCCCTCTAGGACTATAAACATGAAGGGGTGCTATATTTCATTGAAGGCTTTTTCTGCATCATTTGAGATGATTGTGTGGATTTTGTTTTTCAGTCCATTTCTGTGTTTTATGATATTTATTAATTTATGTATGTTAACCCATCCCTGCATCTCTGGTATGAATCCAACTTAGTCATCTTTTGATATATATCTGTATGTGGTTTGCAAGTATTTTGTGAGAAATTTTTGCATCTATGTTCATTAATGAGATGGATCTATAGTTTTCTTTTTTGTTTGTTTCTTTGCCTGGTTTTGGTTTTAGTGTGATGGTGGATTCATAGAATGAATTTGGGAGATTACCATCTGTATTCTTTTGAACAGTTTGAGAAGTAATGGCTGTAAGTCTTCTTTATATATTTTATAGAATTCTGCTGTGTACTCATCTGAACCTGGGCTTTTTTTTAAATTTTTTATTTATTTCTGTATGTGTATCAATGTACTGTCTGCATGCAGGTCTGTGCACCAGTGTCGTGCAATGCCACGGAGCTCAGAAGAGGCTTTTTTTATTTGGAAGTTTTTTTATTACATCTTCAATTTCCTCAAATATTATGGGTCTGTTTAAACTGTCAGTTTCTTCTTGGTTAAGGTTTGTTGCTTCCCAGGGTTTCAAATATTCATACATTTCTTTTAGGTTTTCAAGTTTAGTACAGCATAGGTTTTTGAAGTATCCTCATATAATTGTCTGGAATTTTTCATTGTCTCTTGTGATGTTTCCATTTTCATCACAAATTCTATTCATTTGTAGTTGTTCTTTTCTTTCCTTTGGTTAACTGGGCTAGAGGTCTGTCTATCATGTTTACCCTTTCAAATAACAAACTTTTTGATTCAGCGTTTCAGACAATACATTTTTTTTTATTTGAGACAGGGTCTTCCTATGGCCCCAGCTGTCCTGGAACTAACTCTGTAGCATGTTGACCAAATAGGAGTCCAGTCTATATTGCTGTATGCAGTCTCCTGATTCACCCCAGTCTCTCTGCAGCCCTTACATTCTACTATGCCTCCTCTTCCACAAGTTGTTCCCTAGGCTTTGGGAAAGGGGCACAAGTAGGTGAGAAGCAAAACAGTCTATTTTCTCTGGAGATGTCATTTTGGACTCTAGTCTGTTCAGGTTGTTCCCCTTCATGGGTTGACAGCTTATTCAGTGATACCTTTTTAATCCTACTAACAAAGCACAAGCAATTTGATGTACAGGCATTTAAGCAGTACTAATTATTTTGGCAAGCTAAGCTTGTGAGCATAAACACAGATGCTTGGATGGTATGCTAATCCACAAACTGTGGTTTCTCCATAAAGGGTGACAAGTTCTTATTGTGGCTTATAATATCTCTTAACCTCTAGAGGACATAAGCTTGTGGCATTTACTGCGAGTTATTCCTCCAAGGAGAGAGCTAATAGCCAATTAGATTTGGGATACATATAGACACATGGCTGCCACTGTTGCACAGTATCTCCAGGCAGTTGAGGCATAGCTGGTACTGATGGAGGGGTCTTCCTTGTCTCAAGGAGACCAATATTTTGCTGTATTGCTTTAGTGGTCTTTGGTAATGCTCTCTGGCATTTTAGGGGCCAGTTGTACATTAGCAAGTGACATCTCAAAACATTTTTTCATGCTCACACCAGATCTTCGACAACAGGGACTTACTGTCTTTCTCCTTGCATATATCTTACTTATAGGCAAAACGCCTTTATAATTTGGGGGGCTTGGATCCCCTAGCCAACATCTCCTAGGAAGAATAATTCATTGCTGATATCAGAGCTTTTCTGTACTAATATATTTTGCTTAATTACACAGCTTATAAAGACCCTGTAGGATAATTTAACTTAAGGAATTAAGTTTGCTTCCCAAATTTACAACATACAATCACCCAAAACAGCTTGGATAAATTTAATGAACTTTACACCTTCATTCCTGCCTATAGGTATATGTACTACAACTGCCTATTTGAGACTCATGGGTCAAAAAATAAAAACCTAAAATAAAAAAGGGGAAATACAGTTATATATTAAACCTTTTTGTCAAAAATTTTCAATTTAATCTTAAAACTAACTATGGGAAAAGATTTGTATGTTCCCACACCTCACAACGTCACCAACTTAATGGCTGAGAAAGAAAAGGTACAGCCTTCCATCATGTAGGTTGTACCAAGAAATACCAGCAGAGAAGATGGCCCTTCTTAACACTGAAAGGAAGAAAAGCCTCAAACTGCTACAGGCATCAAACATCTCTGAGTATCATATGTGTAACAGCTGTTTATAGTGAGTCCTAATGAACCTTACCTTCTAGGTGCTGCACAGTTTTAATATGAGAGACTTCCTTACCTCTTTTTCATAGAACAAAGAAAAACATGGTGGTAATGAAGTCATTCTATAACTGTAAATTAGAACTGACCGTTATGTAGGCAATCTCTTATAAAACTGGTAAAACTGCTTTCTTTACTTGACTAATAGACATAGGAACTGTGAAAAGGATTATTCTCTATTCAGAACAAAATATAATACTGAAGTCTCTTTAAGCTGTGCATATAAACAAAAAATATTAACAGAGGAGACCTCTGATATCAGCAATGGATTGTTCTGCCAAGGAGATGTTGGTCAGGGGATCCAAGCCCCCCCCCCCAAAAGGTAAAGGCTTCTTGCCTGTAAACTGGGATACCTGCAAGAGAAGAGAGTTGATAAAGCCCTGCTGTAGAAGACCTGATGTAAGCATGGGAAGGTTGTATTGAGACCACACTTGCAAGTGTACAGTTGGTCTCTGGAATACCAGAGAGTGTTACCAAATTCCACTGAACCAATAAAGCAAATGTTGGTCTCCTTGAGTCAAGCAAGTCTCCTCCGTCAACATCAGCCTCACCTCACCTGCTTGGAAATACTGTGCAGCAGTGGCAGTCATATGTCTGTATATCCCAAATCTATTTGGCTATTAGCTCTCTCCTTGGAAGAATAACTCACAGATGATGCCACAAACTTACATCCTCTACTAATTAGATGTTATAAGCCACAGTAAGACCTTGTCATCTTTTACAGAAAAAAAAAAAACGTAATTCATGGATTAACACACCAAAAAATATCTGTGTCTATAGCAAAGTAACCTACCATAATAATTAGTACTGTTTAAATACCTATATATCTAATTGCTTGTGCTTCATTAGTAGGATTGAAAGGTTATTACTGGACAAACTGTCAGCCCATGAAAGGAAACAGCCAGAACTGATCAGAGTCCAAAACGACATCTCCAGACAAAGTAGACGGTTCTGCTTCTTGTCCACCTATTCCCCTTTTCTAAGCCTAGGGAACTATCTGCAGAAGAGCGGGGGGTGGTAGAATGTAACGGCTGCGATTGGGGTGAATGGTAAAACTACAGCAATATAGACTGGACACTTATTTGATCAACTTGATTGTACATAAAAGCCCCTCCAGCTGGATGGTGGGAGACTTGGGCTGTGTGGGTTTGGGCACAACTGCTTGCAAATTGGTTTTACATGAAGGATGCTTGTACTCATTAAAAAAAGGAGGTAGATACTGAAAAGTCTTTAAAGCACGTTTTCATGCCAGGCCTGAAGAAGGCCAAGAGCTTAGAGGAAGATAGTCATTAAAATCCACTCTATAAGATTTGCAGTTTAAAAGGGTATACTTAAAAATAACATATATTTATATAGAGAGGTATTTCAGTAGAGATTTACACAGAAATACAAAATAAACCATATAAGTTAATGGACTTGATTTCTCTGAAGTCATAGTCTAGTCATACAGCTTTAAAGAGCAAAGTGTATATTGGGTAAAATTTATTTGGCAGGTACTCAACTCTGGCCAAGCTTGGTCCACATATTATAGGATATTTTTAAGGCTTAGTGAAATGTTTAGCTTAGTTAACTTTGGTTGCAGGTTTTGGTGAAAATGGTAATACATTTGAACTAATTGGGAATATAAAATGTTAATTGTTTTATTTAGAATTTGTATTGAACTTCCAACAATAACTTTGGGGTTAAGGTACACAAATGGTCTCTATATTTTTCTGAGTTATACAATATCACATTGTAACACTTTCTTGTGCTTGTAGGACAATTTAAAGGAATTAAGTTTAAATTTACTTCTCAAATAAGTAGCATACAGTCAATAATAAACAGTTTGGGTAAATTTAATGAGCACTTATGCCTTGGCTCCTGTTCATGGATATGTGTAATACAACTTTGGCATCTATAGGTCAAAACATAAAAATTAAAAAAAAAAAAAAACAGAAAGAGGGAGGTGGGAGGTTGTGTAGTATCCCTTCTGGGATACAAATGAAAAACTCTGTGTTACAAACCTATTGATAAATTTTCAATTTTGAGATTTTGAAACTAACAATGGGATGAGAATTTTATGTTCCCACAGGTAAAAACACCAATCTAAATGCCTGAAAATATACAACTTTTGGCTGTGCAAGATGGACTGGGAAATGCCAGCAGAGAGGCTGACCCATCTGAACATTAAAGAAGGAGGAACCTCAGACTGCCTAAGTCACAGACACTGAGCATCTCTCTGAATTCCATTGCGGTTAACTGTTTATAATGGGCTCTAATGAAGTTTACCTTTCAGATCCTGAAAAACCTTCCTACCTCTCCCCTTTATAGGAAAAAGAAAAACATGATGGTACTGAAGTCATTCCCTAAGTGTAAACTAGAGCCAACTGTTATAGTGGTAATTTCTTATAAAACAGGTTTAACTACCATTTTTAATTGACTGATAGGCATAGGAACTGTGAAAGGATAATTCTCTATTTAGAGCCAAATTCACTTTGTTATTCTTTAAAATTGGCCACTTGTGGCCTTATGTGTGCATCATATTCTGTTGGATAAGGTAGTTTCACTGGTGAGAGTTAAAGGATGCACTACTTTTCTCTCTATGCCTCATTTTGTAATATCCCCTGAGCCTTAGGGGTAGAACTTCAAATGTAGATGTTTCACAAAGGTCTGGGCACCTTTCAGATTTATATTCTCTGCGTCTGACCAGTTGTGGCATTCTACAGTACTCTCTGTTGCACAATAAACAAGTTTCTTTGATGAGTGATTTACTGTAGCCTTGTCTGTAAATATAAGGATCCATATTTAGCTTATGGTACGAAATTTCACTTCTCTAAAGATAAGACAGAGACAGGGTTTTCTCTAAGTTCTGTGTCCTCTCCAACAATATGTATTTGGCTGAGTTGACAGTGCCACCCTTGAGTTCACGTTCATTGAAAGGGCTTAAATCCAAGTAGATGGCTGTTGATTATACCCCAGATAACAGTGCCACTACCACACAAATGTGCGTCCTTTACTGTGCTGGTTGTTATGGTTATTAGGATTTAGAGCTAGGTTGGACCACTGATTTGATTTTCTCCTTTAGCAGCTTGCATATTTTCAAATAGAATTAATAGAAATAATCTTATTTTAGAAGGCTTGCAAATCAGCTCCTGCTCCACTGCTTTAAGTCTTTTATCATAAGTATATCCTGTATTCAGAAGAGGGGTCTTATCATCTAGTTCTTCCAGAAATCCAAGAGCTCTGGAAATTGCCTGTGTTATCTTGGGTATAACATGGACAACTCTACCCAACCACTCAAAGGGAGGACTCTTCTGTCTGGCACTGATTCTCTTGCCATACATATGCACTAATGTTCAGAGACTGTGTATGCACTTCTCATGAAGTTTTAGGGGCATCACATTTCTCTTTGGGGTCCTTAACCCCCCCATGAACCAATACTCTATTTGTTCTTTTTCCCTCCCATGTGAACTCCCTCTTTTTTCTCCATTTCCAGCATGCCCATTATCCTCACTTTTCTGCAAATGAAAATTGCCTCCCACAAGTACTCCTCTCCTGAGTTACCCCCAACATACTATGACCACTTGAATATCTCTCCCTCCTCTAGTCTCAGCCCAACACCCTCGATTTCTAAACCTCCCCCTATAACATCTGCTGACTGTTATCCCCCTTTTGGGGAGTTATTTATTTTTCTTTACCTCCATATATCCTTGCCATTCTTAGTTCCTGGTATTACAACAGGATCTATACTCACAGATGAGGGATTAGTGCTACAACCTATGCGTCAGGCAGAACATAGGCCTTATGATTTTCTCCATTTGTGTTACATCACTTAGTATAACACTCTAGACATATCTATTTACTTACAAATTTCACAATTTATTCTTTTCTTACTGTCGAATAGAACTACATTCTTTAAATGTACCATATTTTCATTATCCATTTATCATTTGAGGGACAAGTTGTTTCCATATCTTAGCTACTGTGAAAAAAGCAATAAATATGATTGTGCAGGAATCTCTCAAAGAGAGTAAAGCATTGTAAACACAGTCAAATACATATGGCTGGAGAAATCATAGACACTAAAGAAAACACTATCTTTGTAATATTTCTAGACAAATAAAATTTCTTGCAATATGATAAGCATGGATCCTTTTTTTTAATTTCTTTTTTTTACTGATGCTTTGTGTATTTCATACATCATTTTCCAATTCAGTTCAGGCATATATCCCCTTCCCTCCCCCCCCACCCCTACCCATCCCAGATCATGCATTCTGCCGTAACTTTTCTGCTTTGCTCTCTTTGTTTAGTTTGTTTCCATTTTTTTAACAATAAGTGATAATTTGTGAGTACAAGCATCCTTCATGTAAAACCAATTTGCAAGCAGTTGTGCCCAAACCCACACAGCTCATGGGTCCCACCATCCAGCAGGGGGGGCTTGTATGTTCAATCAAGTTGATCAAATGAGTGTCCAGTCTATATTGTTGTAGTTTCACCATTAACCCCAATCGAAGCCCTTACATTCTACCACGCCCCCTCTTCCGCAGATTGTTCCCTAGGCTTACAAAAGGGGCACAGGTGGATGAGAAGCAAAACACTCTACTTTCTCTGGAGCTGATGTCTTGGTCTCTAGTCAGTTCTGGCTGTTTTCTTTCATGGGCTGCCAGCTTGTCCAGGCTTAACCTTTCGATCCTACTAATGAAGCACATGCAATTAGATATTTAGGTATTAAACAGTATAATATATAGCCTTTTCGATCCTACTAATGAAGTGCATACAATTAGATATATAGGTATTTAAACAGTACTAATTGTTATGGTAGGTTTCTTTGGTATAGACACAGATGTTTGGATGGTATGTTAATTCATGATTTATATTTTCTTCTGTTAAGTATGACAGGGTCTTCGTGTGGTTTATAATTTATAATCTCCTAACCATTAGAGGATGTAAGCTTGTGGCATCAGCCATGGGTTATTCCTCCAAGGAGAAAGCTAATGGCCAATTAGATTTGGGATATACAGACATATGGCTGCCACTGCTGCACAGTATTTCCAGGCAGATGAGGTGTAGCTGGTGCTGACGGAGGAGTCTTGCTTGACTCAAGGAGACCTATATTTGCTTTATTGGTTTAGTGGCCTTTGGTAACACTCTCTGGCATCCCAGAGACCATCTGTATACTTGCAAGTGCGGTCTCCATACATCTTTCCCATGTTTATATCAGGTCTTCAACAGCAGGGCCTTATCACCTCTCTTCCTGCAGATATCCCAGTTTGGAGGCAAGGAGCCTTTACCATTTGTGGGGGCTTGGATCCCCTGGCCAACTTCTCCTTGGTAGAATAATCCATTATTGATGTCAGAGCTCCTGTATTAATATATTTTGTTTAAGTGCATATCTTAAGGAGATTTTAGCATTATATTTGGTTCTGAATAGAGAATAATCCTTTTCAGAATTTCTATGTCCATTAGTCAATTAAAGAAGGCAGTTTTACTGATTTTACAAGAGAATACCTCTATAACAGCTGGCTCCAATCCACAGTTGGAGAACGACCTCATCATCATCTTATTTCCCCTTATTCTATGGGGGGAGTTAAGAAAGTCTCTTGTATTAAATCCTTTGCGGCACCTAGAAGGTAAGCTTCGTTAGGAATCATTAAAAATAGTTGTTACTAGTAGGATCCACATAGAGGCCTGATGTCTGCAGCAATCTGAGGCATTTCTTCCCTTCAATGCCCAGAGGAGTCAATCCTTCTGCTGGCACTTTCTGGTACATCCTACTCACTGCAAAGCTGCATTTTCTTTCTCAGCTATTAAGTTGGTGATACTCTGGCCTGTTGGAACATACAAATCCTTTCCCATAGTTAGTTTTAAGATTTGGGTTGCAAGGTTTTTTGACAAAAAGTTTTCCTATCTATCTATATCCCCCTTTTTTATTTAAGGTTTTTATTTTTGACCCATGAGTCTCAAAAAATCAGTTGTTTTATACATGCCTATAGGGTGGAATCAAGGCACAGATTTCATCAAGTTCACCCATGCTGTTTTGGGTTACTGTATGTGATTAACTTGGGAAACAAAGTTTATTTTTGAGTTAAATCATCCTATACGTGAAAGAGATTGCTACCAGGTGATACTATATGACAGCAAAATTATAGGGAACATTTGTTTATACCAATCCCTAAGTAATTGTTATACAGATCTTAGTTAAAACTAATGTGGACAAGAGCAATATCCTTATATTTATAGTACACCAGTCATCACAAGAGTTTCATTTTGGAACAAATAGAAGTTACTACAGAATCCTCAAAATGGTCAGACATAGAGAATATAAGTCTGAGAGATGCCTATTACTATATGACACATCTATATTTGAATCTTTGTACTTAATGCTAATGAGGAGTAGAGAGAAAACTAGTGCATCCTTCAACTCACATCAGTGAAGCTTCCTTATACAACAGAGTGTGATGCACACAAAAGGGCATAACTGGTCATGTTTTAAAGGATAAGAATAAGAGATTGAATATGGTTTCTAATTTAAACCTCTCCCACCCACAGAACCATTGCAGATGATGAGGAGGAAAAATCATAAGAAGCATTACTGGTTCATGAAAACAGGGAAGCAGAGGCATTCAGGCCACTGAAAGCTTCCACATAGCAACTTGTGGCAAGGGTGGCACTGAGCACAGAATCCGTGCCAACTCAATCAGACAGTGGCCCAGGGTGGAGTGAGAGAAATATATCTCTGAGACTGATTACTTCTAGGTGAGGGCAAGTATGCCTATCTTATGATCTCTTGATAAGCTAACTAGTGTCCAGTGGATGAAACTGGACCAAAGGATATTTGGGTATAAATGCTTAACTGGATAGGACTTATGGTGGAATATGTGAGGTCAGGTGGGATTGTGGGGAGACACGGATGGAAGAGAGACATATTTAATTAAGAACTGCTGCATAAAATATACAAATACTCCATAAAAATTTAAAATTAGAATTTACTGTAACAATTTAGTGGATATATTTCTAAAACTAAAACTATACAATCACTTCTTAGAATATGAAATCACAATTGTAAAGATCTATAAATTTTCAATATTATTTACTGACAAAACTCTATTACCAACTTATGTGAAATTTGTAACTGTTCTTATAATGTGACTCTGCCCTTCCTTCCCTTTCCAAATTCTCCAACATATATAAAGTACTTCAATGCAAACATGTTATCTATTAAAGAAAGAAATGCTACTGAAGTTTTTAATTAATAATTTAATTTAAATGTAAAGATAAATTTACTAGAAACTTGTGTGTTGTGGCTATAATTATTTTTCTTTTTTTAGTATTTTTTTAAATTTTATTTATTTATTTTATGTGTATGAATGTACTGTCTGCAGGTAGGTTTGTGCACCCATGTCGTGCAATGCCATGGAGGTCATAAGAGGGCATCGGATTCCCCTGGAACTGGAGTTCTCCTGGAATTGGAGTTACAGACGGTTCTCAGCCACCATGTCGGTGCTGGGGATTGAACCCGGGTCCTCTGCAAGATCAGTCGGTGCTCTTAACTGTTAGACCATCTCTCCAGCCCCTATAATTATTTTTCTAACTATTTACTTTCATTTTTCACTGTATAAAATATGCAGTAAGTATGTTATAGTTAAAATAAGGACTTTCTGAAGGAAAATGTTCTGCATATGCTCAAAGTTGAATAGTCAAGCCTGAAGAGAATCATATTTTGATCACATATCTGTATATATTTTCAAATACAGCAGATGGGAAGCATAATGTAGTTCATTGTCATTTTCTGAGATGTAGTCCTGTGATTGCATCTACACAGATCCATATTAACATGGATTAGAAAATGGGTAGAGGATATTGAATGATTCTGTGTAGAAGCAGATTAAACATTTCCACTACCTGAGGTCTTACCATAGCCCCAGCCAAAATGTACCTATTTCCAATTACATTTAGTTCAGGTACTTTCCTCCCATGGAAAACACACACAGTTCTTAGAATCTCAGGCACCCTTCTTAGTTTCCAAAGTGAGAAATATATTCTAGTTTCAGAATTTGTATTCCTTACCACTAAGAAAAACTTGTTTCTTCTGGGCTCTATTTTCTCAAAGCCATTTCCTGATTGTGAAGATGGTGGTACATTAATTAGATAAATGAGGACACCATAATGCTAACTCAACTTCATTTAAACTTTTGGGCTTCTAAACCAAGTTTATATCAAATCCTATGGGGATCATATAGAAGAAGTGTGAATTTAATTTTCCAGTGACTAATCCAACTGAATTGGTAGCCATTCCTTTCCTCTCTCTCATTAGGTTCTAATAAAGTCTGAGAAGAATGCTGGTCATTAGTGTGCTTTGAAAAGAGGCAGCTTTAAGTCTGTTTCTTCTCTTACCATTGATATAAATAGAGGACTATGATAAATTTGGGACTGAACTTTAGGAATCAGATTAGTCCAGGGTTGTGCTGCATGTGCGCTGTATTAAAATGTGATACATTATTGGTCATTTTCCAAAGTTGGTCATTCAAGAATACAGAAGATTCCTTATAATAAGAAAATTAGGAGAATAATCGTGCATTTATATTAAGAAAACGTGATTCATGAATTTAATTACAGGTGTGTGTTGATATATGTGTTACTATATTAACATATGAAATCATTTGCCTGCTAGATTATATGGTTGTTCTGTTTAATTTTCTGAAGTAAACTCTGTGGCTGCCTGCCTTATACCCAACAGCCATCTTTTTGACACAATCCAATTTTACTTCTTAACTTCCTTCTTTCTCTCCACCCCTACTTCCCTCTCTTTTTCACTGTCTATTGTTCTCTTATCTCTTTCTTTTACAATCAATCATATCTACGACTTAAAAAGATTTGTGATTTGTGTGCCTATTTTTAGTTGAAAGGTTCTATCTTTCTGCTTTGCTCTTTGAAAAAAAAAAAGCTAATCATCAAGTTGACCAGTAAATCTCTGATTTTTTTAAATAATTTTTTTATTAATTTTATTTATTTATGTATGTGTATGAATGTACTGTCTGCATGCAAGTCTGTGCACCCGTGTCGTGCAATGCCGCGGAGGTCAGAAGAGGGTCTCGGATTCCCCTGGAACTGGAGTTCTCCTGGAATTGGAGCATCAGACAGTTCTCAGCCGTCATGTGGGTGCTGGGGATCGAACCCGGGTCCTCTGTAAGAGCGGTCGGCGCTCTTAACCGCTAGGCCATATCTCCAGCCCCAAATCTCTGATTTTTAAAGGTATATTTCAATGGTACAATTGCCTTTTGAAATCATTATTCCATGAATGTTTTCTAAAGTAAACAAAAACAAAACTGACTATTTTTGAGATGATTCTTGTGTAGAATATTAAATTTTATTATCCTATAAAATGAAGAATTAAAAGTTGAGAAAGTAATGCTCACTGTGGCAAGGCTATTATTCTCATGCTTTAATTTTTACACTCTACATTCATGAATATGTTCATAGTGATTCATCCATCGTACTGGTGTTGTGGATATAATCATGTTCATTATAGCCTAGGCACAGTACCAAATCTATTCCAATATGCTTACAGTTAACAGTTGAATCAGCTTCCACCACTTTATATGATAAATAATTTTATTATTCTGATTCTTCTCTTAAATATATTTTACTGAATTTTTTATATATTTTATAGAAAACATATTATTCCTCTTTACACCCCCTTTGCCACTGCCAAACTCCAATAGTCCCTCTCCACACCACATCGGATTTTATGCATTATGTCATTTATGTTACAGCCTATTGAGTCGATAGCTACCCCCAGCTGTCCCTATGTCCAAGTTCATCTACTCAGTGATATTCAGCCTAATGAGAGTTTCTCCCTTATGGAAGATCTTCTCTTCATCCACTAGTAATCAGCTGCCCAAAAGTTCAAAAAAGATTGGGGCCTCCTGATCTTTTCTAAAGTTCTATGCCAGTTTTTTTTTTTTTTTTTCCTGCTTCAGTATGTATGGGTCTTATCTGTGCTGTCACCATTGCTGTAAATCCATATGAGTAAGCAACAGAATCTTGTAAGACTCTATTTCCATATGACCATGTCCCTCTTCCCCTGGCTGTTAAACTATTCCCAGCCCCTTTTCCACAATGGTCTGTCTGCCCTAGTTCATTGACCTGTGGCGCATGAGGGAGCTGCCTGGATGAGAGTTGATAGATCCATTAGTGAAAAATATATTGGACAATAACAATAGTAATAATTATGCTAACCTTATTTTATCCACCAATTTTTTTGTGAAAAAATTAAGCATTTAACCTAGAAAGAAAATTATTCTGAAGCCTATCTTTATACAAATAGTTCATATTTTTGGTCCAGATAAACTAAAAACAACCAAACAAAACAGCAATAGAAAAATAATGGAATTTATTTGTAGATGAGTGATATTTCTGATCCATAAATTGGTCTTTCCTTAATTAATGTATTAATTATTTAATCATTATATGTTCAGTAGTGAAGAAAAAAGTAGCTCATGTTGGAAAATAATTTAAACTATGAAAGAGTTTGGTAAAATTTTAGCCAATATGTATGTTCTTACATAAGAAAGAGTTCACAGGCTGACAGGATATAATATAAACCTACTTATGGCCTTATCTTCTCACTTATTATTATTCAACCTAACATTTGGCTTAATTACTATGTCATTCAATATATTGTAGTATGTCCTAGAACCAAATTACCTCATTTTTTTTCAGTGTGATAACTCTTCCAAAAATTATTTTTGAGCACTCTCTACTATTTCTGCTATGCCATAAAGAATGCCTTTGTTCCCTATAATTACTCTTCCCATGTAGTTAATAATTATTATTTTAAACTTTCCATAATTAGCTGAGCTCTGGGTGATTGATCATGAAATGCAAAAGAATCAATTTAGAGTGATAATTTTGATTCTAAAATATATGAGATTATTATAGAATTCATGTTAAATTATCTAACATGTAGCTCCTCATTATGAAAGATTTTGTTTGCTTGGTTTGTCTTTCTCTCTTTTGTTCTTTCTTTTGTTCTTTCTTTCTTATTTTGCTTTCTTATTTTGCTTTCTTGCTTTTTTGCATTCTTGTTTTCTTCCTTTCTTCCTTTATTGTTTTCTTGCTTTCTTGCTTCCTTTATTCCTTTCTTTTAATACAAGATCTCCCTGAATGCCACGTTATGTTGTGTCATTCAACTCTGTACTTTCAAAGATTAAGAGAAAATGACACTTTTTAAGATGTTTCTCATCCATCTTTACTTCCTCATTTGTAAAGTCTCTGTTCAGGTATTTACAGAGATGTTTCTCATCCATGTTTACTTCCTCATTTGTAAAGTCTCTGTTCAGGTAGTTACAACATCTTTTGAGTGGGTCATGTGTTTTCCTGGTCCTTTTTATTTATTTATTTTCGAGTAGTTTGTATACTCTGTATGTTAGTGCTTTATTAGATGTATGAGATATATTTTATTGCATCTTTTGTATACTTTATAGAAAACATATTAGTAGTCCTCTTTACACCCCCTTTGCCACTGCCAAACTCCAATAGTCCCTCTCCACACCACATTGGATTTTATGCATTATGTCATTTATGTTACAGCCTATTGGGTCGATAGCTACCCCCAGCTGTCTCTAAGTCCAAGTTCATCTACTAAGTGATATTCAGCCTAATGAGAGTTTCTCCCTTATAGAAGATTTCCTCTTCATCCACCTGTAATCAGCTGCCCAAAAGTTCCGAAAAGATTGGGGCCTACTGACCTTTTCTAAAGTTCTATGCCAGTTTTTTTTTTTTTTTTTTTTTTTTTTTTTTTTTTTTTTTTTTTTTTTTTTTTTTTCCTGCTTCAGTATTTATGGGTCTTGTCCATGCTGTGACCATTGCTGTAAATCCATGTGAGTAAAACCTTCACTAATGAAGGTTTCCACCCACTCTATGGGTTTTCTCTTCATTTCATTGATTGTTTCTTTCATTGTACAGAAACTTTTGAGTTTAATAAACTCCCACTTGTCAATTTTTGACCCTATTTCCTGAACAGCTGCTGATTAATTTAGAAAGACTTTTCCTAGGTCTCGGTCTCATGGGTTATTCCGAACATTTTCTTCTAACATTTTCAGTTTTGAGTTTCAAATTGAGGTCTTTGACCCATTTGGAGTTTATTTTTGTACAGGATGAGAGGAAGGGGTTTAATTTTATTTTTCTACAATGGTGATCCAGTTTTGCCAGCAGCATTTGGTGAAGATGCTGTCTTTTCTCCATTGAGACTTCTTTGTCCCTTTTTCAAATATGAGGTGATTAAAATTGCATGTGATCAAGTTTTGGATCTTCAACTTTGTTCCATTGCAATCTGGTGCAGCCCCTATGGAATGCAGTATGGATAACCCTTAAAAGATTCAACATGAGCCTACCACCTGACCCAGTTATACCACTCCTGGGCATATACCCACAAGACTCATCCTATCGCATAGATACATGCACATCTTTATTGCATCTCTCTTCACAATAGTGAAGAGCTGGAAGTAAAACAAGTGCCCCTCAACAGATGAGTTGATAAAGAAAATGTGGTACATATAGAAAATGGAATTCTATGCAGCAGTAAAAAAAGATGACACCATGAACGTTTCAGGTAAATGGATGGAACTAGAAGCCATTATGCTAAGTGAAGTAACACATTCCCAGAAAAACAAATGATGTAGGGTTTTCCTCATTTGTGGATCCTAGTGCCAAATCTCTATAAGACAAACTGATTTTTTTCTTTCCTTTTTAGTAAATATAATACCTGATGTTACCTGCATACAACTCTACTGTCAAAATGTGAATCCTTTAACATGTTTTGGAATTAACCTATAGTTTATTTTCAGACGACATAATTTTGGTATGTGTGGCATGTATAGACATGTTTTCGTGTGATAGAAACTGGAAGGAACAACAACAACAAAGACTGGATCAAAGAACTGAATGAAAAAGTAAATTTCTGCCCAAAAGAGTAAACTTATGCAATGAAAAAAATTTTTAAAAGACTGAGAAAAGGATGAAAGACATGTACAGCAGAATGCATGAGCTCTGGCAGGGTGGGGGACAATGAAGAAGGGATGAGTCTAAATTTGATTAAGAATGTATGAAATACATAAAAACGGCAGTAAAAAAATAAGTTAACTAATTAGTTAATAAGAGAGAATATGCCAGATTAAATTTACTTTCATTAAGTCATCCCAGAAATCCATAATTTTCTAATATTAATAAAATGTGAAAGGCTCTGGGAATATGGCTCATTGGCAAAGCATTTGTGTAGTATGATCAAAGACCTGAATTTTTCTTATCACTGCCAAAGAAAAGAGGACAAACTTTCTGCCCAACATTTTACTTCTTTATTGCTGCCAAATAATAAATGAACAAATTAGATTTGTATATTTTAACTCTCCAAACATTATGCTATGTAATAAGGTGTATATAGAGAAATACTTAGAAATTGAGAAAGGGAGTTTTCCATAAAGGTAACTGGCTTTTCAGTTAAAGAACAAAATCTCAATAAGTAGTTTGGCAGCAGAATACTCATTCTGCTTCTTTCAGAGAATGTTTCTGCTTTACCTAGAATATATAGGAATATAATTTCAAAGCCATAGCACCTAATCAATCACCTTTTATTTCAGGGCTGATAGTAATCCATGCTCTCACTCATATGTCCTTTTGAGATAATTAACATAACTATTGAAGAATATGTAAGTTTCTTAAATCTCAAACATTTAGAAAATGTATATTTATTTGAAGAATAATTGTGTGACACCTATGCAAGGTTGAACTTTGAACCAGGGTTGTATGAATGGTGCATTTGTCGTCAAGTTGGAAATACTAAATTATAGGCCAGTCTCTGCTTAACATCAATGTCAGATGCCCCATACTAGATATTACAATTACTATTTTAAGAATTGTTAATTTGAAAGGACGCTAAATATTTTCACTTTTATTGATTATTTACATATTTCATACATTTTCTTTCAGTCCAGTTTAGACACATTCCACTCTCCCTCCCTCCACCCCGCCCCTGTTCATTCCTTCTACCATATACATCTTGCAATTTTCTCTCAGTCTTTCCAAAGTTTTTCACTACAGAGGATTGTTGTTTTGGGCAGAGTTTAAGTGTATCAGTCAGGTCTTTGACCCAGTCTTTATGTTGTTGCTCCCTCCTCTTTGTATTGCTCCAACATATGCCTATATATCCATTACATATGTATCAACATTATAAACTGAATGTTAATTCCAAAATACGTTTAGGGAATTCACATTTTCCCCTTTAATTTGATATTACTCCAAAATATGAATAGGTACATTCCACACATATACAGTAATTACCAAGTGTGAAAATAAGTGGTGGGTCGATTTTAGAGTCTGTTAAGGGAATCAAATTATAGCAACACAGTTGTTTCAGATAAAAAGAAGTGTAACTTGTTGTCCAGAGTCCAAGACAACAGCTCCAGAGAGAGTGGACTGATCTGCTTCTCATCCACCTGTGCCCCCTTTGCTAAGCCCAGGGAATAATCTGCGGAAGAGGGGGCATGGTAGAATGTAAGGGCTGCGAATGGGGTGAAGGGTGAAACTACAGCAATGTAGTCTGGACCCTCATTTGATCAACCTGATTGAACATACAACCCCTCACCACAAGCAGGAAGGTGGGGCTGTGGGCTTTTCGGCACAACAGCCTGCAAATTGGTTTTACATGAAGGATGCTTGTACTCATGGATTATCACTTATAGCTAAAAAATGAAAAAAAAAAACTGAGAGAAATATGCAGGACAGTTATGGCAGAATGCATGATCTCGGTTGGGGGGGGGTGGGGGGGAAGGGAAAGGGAAATATGCCTGAACTGAATTGGAAAATGATGTATGAAATGCACAAAGCATCAATAAAAAAATGTTAAAAAAAAGAAATTAAGTCATATTAAATACTGTTCTGTTGAAAAAAAAAAAAAAGAAGTGTAACAATAATGCTGTTCAGATTACCTTTGTTTTTTGTGGGCGTTTAAAAAGTTATTTTTTTCTGTTTGTATTTTTATTTTTTTCAAGTATCACAATGTTTATTGATAGATACAAGTATATAAAATCAGGGCATGAACATGACTTGATAAATTAAGTAGACTCAATTTCAATACTATAATAAGGGACCAATTCAAATTCTCACCATTTGTTTCACACCCACAAAAAGTATTTCAAGGGTATTAATGATCCCTCAAAACTGATCAGTTTTGTATAATTAAACCATGTTTCTTTTGAAAAAGACTTGTGCACATGCCCAGGCTCAAGGATATTGAAATCTAGCATGTAAAGCCCATTACTAGAGGTAGAAATACAGGTAATATACTACAGCAACAACCATCAATTACAGTTAAGAATTTTCTGTAACAACCTAATGGATAATCAAATATTGCAACAACTCAAGTATTACTGAGCAAAGTGCATTTCTACAGTATTCATTGTTGGTATTCAGTATTCTATCTTAAAACAGCCTATGATAACTGGCAGCAATGAAGGTCCTTGTAATAGACTGTGTCTGCTTGAGAACTAGTGATGTAAATATTGCATGCTGCTAATATACTATCTAAACATTAAAGATACTCCTAGAATATTTGATGGTAGACTATGATTAAGACATTACACAACAAAAAACCTTATGCAGAAGGAAACCCTTACTGACGTGCTTCTGCTTTAAATATTCTGCCTCCAAATGAAGTCCAGTAAGCACTCATCCTGTCTTGATCCCCCTGCATTGGCCTCCATGATACTGCCGAGGTAATCCAACAATGGCAGTCCATCTTCTGAGGAGGCTGAATTTCCATTAGCTGCTTAGTTCACAAGCAGGGTATCTCAGCTGTCCTCAGTCCACATTGGAAGGCTAAAAAGTAAAAAAGCTGTATCTCATGTCCTTGAGGAGTGCCAAAAGCAGTGGCATCCACAGAGCATATGCACCTGCCTGTAAGAATTGAAGACAGGCTGAACACCAGTGCTCTCTTTTTTTCTTTTTGTCTTTTTACTAAGATCTCAAGTTTTGTGTCCGCATTACAGTTTCTCTGGTCTATTGATTATTTATTTCTGGTTGTACTTTCCTTCTGGATGCTTAAGGCCACACAGTTAGCCCACATTAACCAATATTTTGTTTTGTTGAGGTCAGTTGAGGGTCTGGTCCTCAGGGGTCTCTCTGGGTTTTTTTTTTTTTTTTTTTTTTTTTTTGTTTTTTTTTTTGAGAGGAGAAGGGTGGGAGCCCCTTGCTTCTTTCAGCTCCTCATCCACCAGTTGCATCCACATGAGGACAAAATCAGGTCCTGCTAGATCAGGCTTCCTTTTCTGAAGGATGAGCAGACTTTCCTCTTTATAGACTGGACACTGGCTGAAATCCCCTCAGTGGCCCTCCAAGACCTCCCTGAACAGGAAGAGTGATGACCCCACCTCCACCTCCTGGCCAGTGTTCGCCATTGTTTGTGTTTTAGATCTTAGCCATTCTGACTGGGTAAGATGAAATCTCAAAGCATTTTTACTTTAATTATTTATTTATTTATTTATTTATTTATTTATTTATTTATTTATTTTTATGTGTATGAATGGTACTGTCTGCTATAGGTTTGTGCAACCATGTCGTGCAATGCCGCGGAGGTCAGAAGAGGGTTTCGGATCCCTGAACTGAGTTCTCCTGGAATTGGAGTTACAGACGGTTCTCAGCCCGCCATGTGGGTCTGCGGATCAAACCCGGGTCCTCTGCAAGAGCGGTCGCGGCTCTAACCGCTAGGCCATTCTCTCCAGCCGCTCAAGTGGTTTTAATTTTTATTTCCCTGATGACTAAAGAGTAAGACGTTGAACATTTTCTTCTGTTCATAACTTTGATATTGTTTTTCTGTTGAATATTTGGTCTTGCTTTGCTTATATCCATTTTGTTACTTAATGTTAAGTTTAGATAGAACTTTTCTTAATTTGAATATTTGGGTCTCATTATAAACTTTTCTCCTGGCAATGGTTTTGCTTCATCTTATCTATTTTGCCCTATTTATGTGCATTTTCATTGATATCATGCTTTTTTAAATTTATTTATCTGTCATATGCAAATATATAGTTGTACATATTTATAAGGCATATGTACATTGTTTAAAATGTAAAACTGCTGAGCATGTCTAGGTCATTAAACATGTATAATTTCTTTGTGGTTAAAAATTTCCCAGTTCTGAACAAAATTACAGTTCTTTCTTCGAGGCTTTTGAAATGATTGGAATATCACATCTATATTAATCCTACTATAAAATGTGAGAAAACATCTTATTTATTATGTGTATGAATGTTCTTCTTTGTCCCATTTCTTTTGTTTGCTGTTCACTTCAATTTGTATTGCTTAAACATTATATAATAATATATATAAGTTATATAGAAATTAGATAGATACTTTCACACCTATACTACCATTATATTGTCTGAACATAAACCACATGTTTTCTACAAATCATATTTTGGGATTTACATTATTCCCTTTTAATTTTATATTACTCTTAAATATTCATATATACCTTCCACCAATATATCAAAATTACAGTGTCTGAAAATAAGTAATAGGTTAATTATAGAGTCCATTAAGGGATTCAAATTATAAAAGCACAGCTGCTTTCAGATAAAGAGAAATATAAAATTAATGTTGCTCAGTTTGCCTTACAACCGGGTACTTGGTGCCAGCATTCTCCATTTGTTTTTCTGGGACTGTGTTACTTCACTTAGCATAATATCTTCTAGTTCCATCCATTTACCTGCAACATTCATGATGTCATCTTTCTTTATCACTACATAGAATTCCATTCTGTAGATGTATATGATTTTCTTTATCCACTCGTCTAATGAGGGTCACTTGTGTAGGTTCCAGCTCTTTGCTGCTGTGAAGAGAGCCACAATAAACATGGATGTAGCAAAGGTTTGAAGCACTATATTGGAAGAGGGGTGGTGATATGGGGCAGCCTTGCTGGGTTCCTGCCTTTAGGGAGAATGCTTCTAACTTTCATCCATTTAGGATGATGTTGGCTGTGGATTTGTATATGGCTTTGATTACATTGAGAAATGTTCCAAAAGACAGGAAGAAATAACAAAATTCAGAACAACAATTAATGAAATAGTAACAAAGAAAACAATACAAAGAATCAATGATTCCAAAAGCTGGTACTTTGAAAGGATAAACAAGATAGACAGAGCCCTAGATCAGTTAACAACAACAACATCAAAAAAAAAGAACAGCTCCTAGTCAATAGAATTTGTGATGAAAAGGGAGGGAAACATCACTCTCAGTAGTGAGGTATCAGGAAGGCAAGGCAGAACTGCCTTGACCCTTGTGGGTCTCACCACCCACTCCTGAAGATGAATATTTGAAATCCTGGGAACCAACAAAGCTTAACCAAGAAGAGATTGACAGTTTAAACAGACCCATAATATTTGAGGAAATTGAGGATGTAATAAAAAACCTCACAAATAAAACAAGCCTGGGCCCAGATGAATTCACAGCAGAATTCTATAAAACATTTAAAGAGGTCCTACAACTACTCATCCTACTTCAGAAGGATGCAGACAGAGGGAATTCCCCCAAATTTCTTCAATGAGCCAGCATCACCCTAATACCAAAACCAGGCAAAGATACAACCAAAAAAGAAAGCTATAGAACCATTTCATTAATGAACATAGATGCAAAAATTCTCAAACAAAATACTTTCAAATCTCATACAGACCCACATGAAAAATATCATCCATCATGGCCAAGTTGGATACATATCAGAGATGCAGGGATGCGTCCCATAGATAATATATATATATATATATATGATATATATATATATAATATCTGTAAAACATCTAAGGTAATAACCAGCAGATCACCTTAAATGATGCAGAAAAAGCCTTTGACAAGATCCAGCATCCCTTCATGTTTAAAGTCCTAGAGGTAATCAGACTGAAGGGATCATTCCACAACATGATCAAAGCCATATATAGCAAACCCACTGCCAAAATCATCCTAAATGGAAAAAAATTGGAACCATTTCCCTTAAAGGCAGGAGCCCAGCAAGGCTGTCACTCATCATCACTCCTCTTTTAGTGCTTGAAATGGTTGCTAGAGCAATAAGAAAGGAGAAGTAAATTAAAGGAGTACTAGTCAGAAAAGACGAAGTTAAGGTATCCCTTTTTGCATATGATATGATAGTTTACCTAAAGGACGCTAAAAACTCCACCAGAAAACTTCTACACGTGATTATGTGTTTCTGTAAAGTGCCAGGATACAAAATTAACCTGGAAAAATCAGTAGCCTTTCTTTATACCAAAAATAAATAAGAAGACAAGGATAATAAGAACTTCCTACTCACAATAGCCTCAAAACTAATAAAACACCTGGGAACAAACCTAACCAAGATACCAATGATCTCTACAACAAAAATTTTAAACTCCTGAAGGAATTGAAAATGACATAAAAATATGGAAAGACCTCCCCTGCTCATGGATTGGAAAAAATTCATATAGTAAAAATGTCCATTTTACCCAAATTGATATAGAGATTCAATACTATCTCAATAAAAATTCCCATGAGCTTCTTCACAGACTTGGAAAGAATATCCTTAAATTCATATGGAAAAACAAAAGACCCCAATAGCTAAAGCAACCCTCAGTGAAAAATGCAATAAAGGGGGGATTGTTCTACCAGACTTCAAGCTACATTATAGGGACATAGTCATAAAGACAGCCAGGCACAAAACCTGACCCATTGACCAATGGAACAAAATTGAAGACTTAAACTTGAGCTCATACAATTTCAGCCACCTCATATTTGACAAATGTGGAAAAAATCTTAATGGAGGAAGGCTAGCATCTTCAGCAAATGGTGTTGGCAAAACTGGATCTCCATTTGTAGAAGAACAAAATTAACCCCCTACCTCTCACCCTGTACAAAAATCAACTCCAAGTAAATCAAAGATCTCAATGTAAAACCTGAAACCCTGAAGATGATTGAAAAACTAATTGTGACAATCCACAAGACATAGGTGTAAGAAAAGACTTTCTAAATCAGACAACAGCTGCACAGGAACTAAGGTCTATAGTCAACAAATGGTACCTCATAAAACTCAAAAGCTTCTGTACAGCAAAAGAAACAATTAAGGAAGTGAAGAAAAAACCCATAGAGTAGGAGGAAATCTTCACCAGTGATTCATGTGACATAGCATTAACATCCAGAATATATAGACTACTCAAAAAACAAAGAACTAAGGAAACAAATAACCTACTGAAAAGATGGGGTAAAGAGTTGAACAGAGACTTCACCAGTGAGAAAATAAAGATGGCTGAGAAACATCTTAAAAAGTGTTCAACGTCATTAATAATTAAGGAAATGCAAATTTAAACCACTATTCGATATCATCTCACTCCCTTATGAATGGCTAAGATCAGGAATACAAAAGACACCAAATGCTGGAGCAGTTGTGGGGAAAGAGCACTCACCCACACTGCTGGTGGGAATATAAATTCAAACTCATACACTTATTATGGAAAGCAGTGTGGAGAACCCTTAGAAAACTCAAAATGAGCCTACCACCTGACACAACCATACCACTCCAGGTTATATACCGCAATACTCATACTACTGCAAAGATACATGTACATCCATGTTTACTTCAGCTCTCTTCACAATAGCAAAGAGCTATAACCAACCCAAATGCCCCTCAAATGACTAGTGGATGACAAAAATTTGGTACATCTACAAAAATGAGTACTACTCAGTGGTAAAGAAAGATGAGATAATGAACTTTGCAGATAAATGAATGGAACCCGAAGTCATTATGCTGAGTGAAGTAACAGTCCCAGAAAAGCAAGTGGCAAATGGTCTCCCTCATTTGTGGATGCTAACACGAAATCTTAAGATGAAAAGCAAGTTGAATCTTTATATTTCTGTTTATCTGAAAGCAATGTGTTGTTATAAAGTAAATCTCTTAATGGGATCTAAAATCAATCCACCACTTACTTTCAGACTTTGTAATTACTATATATGAGGTGGAAGTATGTATTTATATTTTAGAGTAATATAAAATTAGAGGAGGAAAATGTGAATTCTTTTTTTTTTATTTTATTTATTTCTGTGTGTGTATGAATGTACTGTCTGCATGCAGGTCTCTGCACCCGTGTTGTGCAATGCTGTGGAGGTCAGAAGAGGGCGTCAGATTCCCCTGGAACTGGAGTTCTCCAGGAATTGGAGTTTCGGACCGTTCTCGGCTGCCATGTGGATGCTGGGGATTGAACTCGGGTCATCTGCAAGAGTGGTCGGCGCTCTTAACCGCTAGGCCATCTCTCCAGCCCGGAAAATGTGAATTCTTAAACAGAAAAAAAGCCTGAGAGAAAGATTCAGGACAGTTATGGCAGAATGCATGATCTGGTGTGGGGTAGAGGGAAGGAAAATGGGAATATGTCTAAACTGAACTGCAAAATGATGTCTGAAATACACAAAATATCAACAAAAACATTATAAAAAAAAAAAGAAAAAGAAAAGGGAAACATCACAACAGACAAAGAAAAGATCCAGGCAATCATACAGGAATACTTCAAAAACCAGGCAAAGAAACAGCAAAAAATAAAACTATACACCCATCTTATTAATGAATATAGACACAAAAATGTCCAACAAATACTTGCAAACCACAAACAGACCCACATCAAAAAGGTGGTCTTGACTAAGTTGGACTCATGCTAGAAATGCAGGGATGGTTCAAGATATGTAAATCACTAAATATCATAAAACATATAAATGGACTCAAAGACAAAAACCACACTATCATCTCAGTAGGTGCTGAAAAGCCTTCGACAAAATCCAGCATCTTTTCATGCTTAATGTCCTAGAGGGAGCCGGACTGTTCAATATTTTCCACCCCCTCACTTTTAATCTATGTTCATACTTGCAAATTTTATGCTCCGTGCAGCATCTAGTTAGATATTGCTTTTTATCTTTGCTCTTGCTATTGTTGCTTTGCTGAGCAATCTTATTCTAATGACTAAAGTAAATGCATTTACATTAGAAACAATTATTGAAAGATGAGCATGGTTGTATACCTCTAGCCAACACATTTGGGAAACAGAAGTAGATGGATCTCTGTAAAAATGAGCCACTTGTGTCTACATAGGATATATCTAAGCCAGCTTGGGTTGTAGCAAGACCCTCCCTCAAAAAACAAGTAAACCCCACAGACGAAAATAAATCTACTAAAATTTTTATTGTCAAGGAAATTTCCAATATTGCAATTTTATTATTGCAATCTATCTCTCCCATGGTTTGTTTGCCTTTGGCTTGGTTACTATTATGCTTTTATTAAGTTCTCATAATCTTCTTATTTTTGTTCATATTTCCTTTGATGTTGGTATGGAGTTGTAAAAAATATCTTGTAGTTATAAACATTCTGTGGTAATTTGATAACAGCTTGAATTATAAACATTTTGTGGTAAGTTGATAGCAACTTGAAACTCATCCATGGAGTGCACCCTTAAGTTTCCCCCTATGCCTTCAGTTACTGATACTTTATTTGGTACATTTGCATATTGTGATTTCACTAATAATTTTTTCAATTGTTAAAATATCTGTTAAACATTTATACTAGTTTTAAGAAATCCATAAAACAGATTTACAGTAAAATAATTTATGACTTATGTATAGAATGTTCCTCCCTTTGAATACTTGATCATAAATTGCTGGTAAATTTTTGAGAGTCTGTAGAAACTTTGGTAGGTGTGGCAAGGAACTTTTTTCTCTCACAAATTGGCAGGACAAATTGTGAGCCAAAATAAAACCTTTTTCCCTTAAATTACTTCCTGTCTGGTATTAAATCAACCCTTGCCAATTTTTTAGCCTCTTTTCATTTCCTGTTTGTCTTTGATTCCTGTTTCAGTCATATATGATCAAGCAGCTTCTTGTTTCTGTCATAAGGGCCAGGGACCATTAAAAAGTCCTTGAGTCCTTTGCCCTCCTGGTCTACACTGTTAAACTATGATATAAAATGTATACTTCCTTGCTTAAATGACCATTTTTCAGGCATTTGGTCATAAAAATGAGATAAATATGTAATGCACACAGTATAAAGTCTCTATTATTCACCATACTGAAGGTCATTAGTGCCTTTGTACACACTTAAGGGTCTATTTTGCAATTCAATTGAGAATCTCCCTTAGATAGTTCTTCTAAAGCTGGCTTAGAGATGAAAATTTACTGGCTTTATAGGGAAAGATAAATAAATTAATCAGACTCTCTAATTTTATAATACACATATAAGAAATTAAGTTTATTGTAAACTGACTTTAATGGAGGTGTTAAAACAATTAAAGAATGAAGGAATAATATTTTCAATGAATGGCAAAGACATTCCGGTATTCACACTCCAGAGAATGAGTGTGGATTCTTATATCATGCATGACCTATTTAAAAATTAATGCTAAATGGAGGTGATATATATATATATATATATATATATATGATGTAAAGCTCAAGAATTCTTTCAAGAATTCACATCCATGAGTCTTCATTGTGTTAAGTTTCAGAAAGGCATTATTAGAACAGCAAAAGTGAAGTTTGAAAAATTGTTTTTCATGAAAATATTATTTTGATTCCTTTAAGCGACAGAAAGGTGAAAAGTAACTCTCATATCTCTTTTTATAAATGACTCTTATTTATCAAGTACACATATTCAAATAAGCCAAATAAAGCAGTGCAGAAATTAAAATATGGAAATAACATCAAATTAAATATAAAATTTTCCAGGAAGCATATGAAAATATATTCAGTTTCATTACTCATTAGTGAAATATAAATCAAACTCTAATGAGGTGCCATTTCACACCTTTTACAATAAAAGTAAAAATGTCACACAATAATAATTTTTGACAAGGCTGTTGAGAAAGTAAAAGGGTATATTGCTGTGGTGATATAAAATGGCAATAATTTTACCATTTTATATATTGAATAATAATTTGATGCTTAACATGTCCATCCTTGAACATGTTAAGCATTGAATTATTCTATGTGCTACAGAATATTGTATTTTCATGTATTCTTGAATCAATACAATAGTTTACACAATACTCACAACACTTTAACTGAAGTAATAAAATTTTCTATAATACTCACATTATAGAAAATACTTAAGTGTTTTTGACAGATAAAATGTAATCCATAGAGTATCATGATATTCAGCAGTAAAAAGGAACATGGTAATCATACTCATTATTATCTGATGCATACCAAAAAGAAGCATGTGAAGTTGGAAAGAAAAGCAATCATGAAAGATGAATGTTGAATATATATATATATATATATATATATATATATCAGTGTTGAACTATTAAAAAGTATCATGTGTATAAATTATGTCCCTATTTAGAAGAAAGTGTGAACTGGATTCATGGATGTATGCACAGAGAGCAGAGCAGTTGCTGCCTAAAGTTTAGATATGACCACTTGGGGAGAAGAGCCAGCGAGAATAAATCTTGTTATGGATGAAACCATTCTCTAATTATACATAAATATGAAAAAAATGTACCACAGCTTTTCAATGGGATAATATCTAAGGTGAATTATAAAGATATTTATAATTTAAATGCATGAGTTTCCTACTAATGTTAATCAAAGCAAAATAGCCTACCTTGTTTTCATTTTGAGGGAATGCACAGGATTACTTTGCCATAATACTTTCTTTAATCATTATAAATGAACATATATTTGACAATATAGATCCACTTTTGATTTACTACATAAAAATTATGTTCTCTAAGTAAACATAGAATTTTATTGAATAATGAATGGATCTGTACTGAAGGACATTGGGGGACTCTATAGGCTATGTATATATAATATATAGACATAAATATATCTACATATTATGTAGATATTATATTTATTTATTATTATATTTATAAATATACTATATATATTTATATACTATTTTATATATGTATTTACATTATATAATATATTTTATATATTATATATGCAGCATATATATGCAGTCCAAAAAGTCTAAGTGATTGTACATATATATATATATATATATATATGAAGATTTACTAATTTTGGTGAGAGGCAGTGTGGAAGGTGAGAAGAGGGAGCCGGATCTAAATGCTATCAAAATACATTGTAGGAAAATCATAAGAATAAATTAAAATTTAAAAAATATAAAATATTATTAAAATCATGTTAGAGAATGTACAGTACATAATAGAAATCATGCTTAATAGTACCTGTTTGAAAGCTCTGTGTCTGTTGAAATATACCTGAAAAAATTAAATTCAGTATAGTACACAATAATCGAACTTTATAATTATTATTTGATTACTATTTATTTTATTTTGGAGATATACTATTATATTGGTAATCTGACCAAATGATAATAAATACTTTAAAAATCATATCTTGAACTATAGACATTGATCACACCACTCCTAGGCATATACCCATGTATTTATCCTACTGCAGAGATTTTTGCACATCCATGTTTATTGCTGTTCTTTTCACAAGAGCAAAGAGATGGAAGCAACATAAATGTCCCTGACCTGAAGAGTGAATAATGAACATAATTTACATTAACATATTGGAGTCCTATTCAGAGGCAAAGAAAAATGACATCATGAACATATAGGTTATGCAGCCAAACAGGAGTATGACTAGTAATAATATTAATAATAAAGCTCCTAAATTTTTGTTACAAAAATTAAAGCATTTTCCTGTATGGCAACTAAATGTATGACCTTTTAGTTTAAGAGGCAACAATAATAACTTATCTCACTGTTAGGTGCAAAAACAAAACAAGTCAACAGGTGGAAACCAACTGAACGTGTCATGTGTCCCCTAAGAAAGAACCATTGTTATTACTTGAACACTTAAATGTAGCTTCTGCCATTTGGTGTCCTTTCACTCTCAGACCTTGTAACAAATATCTGAGAATATAATATATTTTATAAAATCCATAAAAGCCCTTTATTTTTCTTTTGTATTTATTGAAAAATATTTTCAACTATGTATGATAGTTAATAATAGCAAATAATTTTACCTATTATATCTTTATATAACTTATTTATTATATAAGCCACTCTATTCCACACATCATATTTCCATTGTATTTTGGCACATCTGTTTTCCTCATAAGTTTAAATTTTATATATTCTTTTACTTTTTATAAAGTATAATGATCTTAGACCATGCCTATGTTTGAATAGCTTGTGGGGAGAATTGCATATCCCAGTAATTATATACATTTCATAAATTAAGTTTAAATTGGGGATTATACTGGGAAATCTGACTTGTACTTAGTTCACAAATCACTTCTCCTATTAAACATTATTAGTAGTTTCAAGCTTACATGAAATGCTGGGAAACAGGCATTTCAGAATAGAACTCAATTTTACTTGTGGATGTTCTCATTCTTTGGCAAGATTTAGACATGAGACCTCAGCTGAAAGTACAAGAGGTCTTTAAGTGAGGAGTCTTTGCTATTACCCACAAATCATGAACAACTTAACACTTTGTAGGTATCTATGTCCATATCTATTTAGCATCTGTGTTAATTTTCTGCATGTACTTTTCATTGTAGCAACTCTATGAAAAGGATTCATTGATCCTCTTTCTACAACAAATTATCTATTTGAAAAAAGTTCATTGGTATAATAATTACAATTAATAATGCTATATGGAAATGATATATGCAAATACTGGTAGAATTGAATGACTTCTTTTTTCCAAAGGTATCCTCTAGATGGAAGGAAGGCTTGGGTCTTTTTTTATCTTTAAGAAGATAAAAAATGGGGCTGGAGAGATGGCCTAGTGGTTAAGAGCGCCGACTGCTCTTACATAGGACCCGGGTTGGATCCCTAGCACCCACATGGTGGCCAAGAACCGTCTGAAACTCTAATTCCAGGAGAACTCCAGTTCCAGGGGAATCTGACACCCTCTTCTGACCTCCGCAGCATTGCACCACACGGGTGCACAAACTTGCATGCAGACAGTACATTCATATACATACAGAAATAAATAAAATTTAAAAAATAATTAAAAAAGAAGACAAAATATATATTTAATTAAATATGTATTTTTAATTATATGTATTTTAAATTCCATATCCAACTCATACAGCCACTATGGAAAGCAGTCTGGAGAACCCTTGGAAGACTTGGAATGAACTTGCCACCTGACCCAGACATACCATTCTTGGGCATGTACCCAAAAGACTCATCTTACCGCAGAGATACATCACAGCCATGTTTATTGCAGCTCTCTTGACAATAGCAAGGAGCTGGAAGCAACCCAAGTGTTCCTCAACTGACGAGTGGATAAAGAAAATATGGTACATCTACACAATGGAGTTCTATGCAGCGGTAAAGAAAGAAGACATCATGAGCTTTGCAGGTAAATGGCTAGAGCTAAAATATATCATGCTGAGTGAAGTAACAGTCCCAGAAAAACAAACAACAAATGGTATCATTCATCTGTGGATGCTAGCACCAATTACCTAATTCTATGGCAAATTGAACAACGTCAATGTGATCTGAAAACAACTGCGCTCTTTTATTGTGAATCCCTTAAAATATAATGAATAAAAAAGTCCCACATCCAACAGAGCTTTAACATCCAGAGTATTAAATTACTCAAAAATCAAAGACCAGCCAGGCTTGGTGGCACAAGCCTTCAATACTAGCACTCAGGAGGCAGAGGCATGCAGATCTTTGTGAGTTCAAGGCCAGCCTGGTCTACAGAGCAAGTTCCAGGACAGCTGGGGCTGCCAATTAAAAGATGGGGTAGGGTCTGGAGAAATGGTCTAGCAGTTAAGAGCGCCAACTGCTCTTGCAACGGACCCGGGTTCAATCACCAGCACTCACATGGCAGCTGAGAACCATCTTTGACTCCAGTCCCAGGGGAATCTGACTCCCTCTTCTGACCTCCTCGGCATTGTACAGACCTACATGCAGACAGTACATTCATGCACATAGAAAATAAATAAATAAAATTTAAAAAAAGATGGGGCAATGCTTTGAACAGAGAGTTCTCAAAATAAGAAATAAAGATGTCTAAGAAACATCTTAAAAATTCTTCAGTATCGCTTTTTTTTTGTCCGACATCTTAAGGAGACTGCTGTGGTGTCTGCTGCTGTCAGAGCTTCCCCATGCCGCCCAAGGACGACAAGAAGAAAAAGGATGCGGGAAAGTCGGCCAAGAAAGACAAAGACCCCGTGAACACGTCTGGGGGCAAGGCCAAGAAGAAGAAGTGGTCCAAAGGCAAAGTTCGGGACAAGCTCAACAACCTAGTCCTGTTTGACAAAGCTACGTATGACAAACTCTGTAAGGAAGTTCCCAACTATAAACTTATTACCCCAGCTGTGGTCTCTGAGAGACTGAAGATTCGCGGTTCCCTGGCCAGGGCAGCCCTTCAGGAACTCCTTAGTAAAGGACTTATCAAACTGGTTTCAAAGCACAGAGCCCAAGTAATTTACACCAGGAACACAAAGGGTGGAGATGCCCCAGCTGCTGGCGAAGATGCCTGAAGAGGAGGTTCAACTGACTGTACATTTGGAAAAATAAAACTTTATTAAACCAAAAAAAAAAAAAAATTCTTCAGTATCATTAGTAATTAGTAGTTAGAGAAATGCAAGCTAAAATCACTTTAAGGTTTTATCTTACCCCTGTAAGACTGGCTAAGATCAAGGAAATGAAACAAATGATACCAAATGCTGGAGAGGTTGTGGGGAAAGTGAAACGCTCATTTACTCCTGGTAGGATTGCAAGCTCATGCAACCCTTATGGAATGCAGTGTGAAGAACTCTAAAAAAATGAAAAATGTACCTACCATATAAAGAAGTCATACCACTCCTAGGTATATAGCCAAAGGATTCATTCCATTGCGGAGATTCTTGAACATCCATGTTTATTGCTGCTCTTTTCACAACAGCAAAGAAATAGAAGCAAACTCAATTGAGGAGTGGATAATGAAAATGTGGTAAATTTACATAATAGTTCTGTCCAGTGGTAAAGAAGGATGAAATCATAAAAATTGAAGGGAAATGAATGAAACTAGAAGCCATTATGCTCAGGCAAGTAACACAGAAATAAAAACAATGTATGTAGTTCATCATCTGTAATCCTAACACTAAATACATATATGTAAGTATGTATCTGATATAACTGCAGGAATCTGGTAGTGAAAAGAATACAGGAAGCTAATGGGAAAGAGGGAACCTGAGACAGAAGACTAGTAGGTGTCAGGTGTTACTAAGGGGGAAATGGAGAAAATCAGGTTATCTAAATGGGAGGAGAGAGGAAGGGTTATAGAAGGAAACGTGGGGATAATGTGAACATGCTTTCTCCACTTAAAGTATCCCCATTTTACAATTTCTCCCTTGATAATGTCAGTCAGTTCTTAGCCAAATCCCCAAGTTTGTCACACCCCTAGTCTAAGGTAACATCTAACTAACTGCAAAATAACTATTCTTATATTTTTGGAAAAATACACCAAACACCATTCAAAAAAGAATCATACTTTGTACTAAATAAATATTACAGAATGTCACAACTGGACACAAACCGACATTGTCTGTGAATTGCCCACACCTAAGTTGCATGCTCTACACCTAAAGCTCACAGAATGAGGGGACATGAGGACATCAATTAATCCCTTATCTCTTGTTCAGGAAGCTCCCTGATACAATTGGTGCCCCAAATCTCAATAGGGTATAAATAGCAAATCCGTGGAAGACTTTGCAAGTGTGGGTTCATGGTCAGGTTGCCTTTACTCAGCTTCAACTCACCCAGGGCTCAAAGAATATTACTGTTGGGTGAGGAAAAACAGCCCTCCTTTAAGAGAGGCAGTTGGGATAAGCTAGCTAGAGCTCAGAGGAAAATCTTGCACTGTGGAATGGCCAGGGAGATTAATTTGGCACAATAGACCCTAAAAGAAATGACAGCATGTGTGAACTCCAGCCAGGCTGTGGGAGGGCACCAATGGAGAAAGGGGTATAAGGGTGATTAAGACTGTTTGTGAAGCTATTTATTAAATACACGAAAAAGCCTTAAAAATTTTAATTATTTGTGAATGAGTGTTTTACTTACATATATGCATCTGGACCATATGCATTTATGATGACCACCAAGGCCAAAAGAGGACATTGGATTTCCTAAAATTAGAGTTTCATATTGTTGTAAGTTATCATATGGCTGGAGGGAGGGATCAGAGCCTCAGTCCTCTGCAAGAGCAGCAAATGATCTTTTTTTCTTTCTTTTATTGAACTTTCATACATTTCATACAATTGTTCTTAATCAAATTTAGACCCCGCCCCCAAACCATCTGTTTGCTGTTCCCACTGGACCTTGTATATTCTACCCTTACTGATAAGGCCCATCTAGTCAAATATTTGTACCCAGAGGTAGGTACTTCAGTGCAAGTTCATCCATTGTAGTCTATTGAGCCCATCGAGAGATCTTTAGGAAAGTTCTACTGTCCCTCACCCAACAGTAACCAGTCCCCAACAGTTCCCAGTGTCTGGGTTGACAGGTTTTTCTTTTTGGTCCCAGGTTTTTACATGAGTGCATTTATGTCTTCAAACATTTTCATGACTGAGACATCTCCTTAACTCTTGAAAAGTATGTCTATTAAAATTTAATTTTATTACCATTCTGTTGTCCTGCAGTTGTACCATGACTGTCCAGGTCAATATTAATCTAGAAATACAAATACTCAGGAAAGGTTCATCTATGATATCCCAGAAAATTATATATACTAGAAAGGGTAAAACATTTATGTATGTGCAGTGTCTGAATAATCTACAATTGCAGTAATTCTGTTGATTTCCATCAACAACAGAGTGGGGGGAAGTCGATAATCAAGTAAGTATTGCATAACTGCATCTATATGCAGTGCAACATTACTAAGCCCATGTTTATTCTAGAAGCCTAAACTGCTCAGTCTCCATGCTAGTGTGCAATAAACCAGTATGGCTTCTGGCCATACTCTAGTTTACTGATGAGGTTGCTTAGTTACAGGAATGCTGGTTATGAAAACTCTGTAAGCTGAGCAGTCCTCTTAGGTGTACTTTTCTCTAGTTTATAGGTAAAATTTAAAAGTGTTGAAATGACTCAATAAATGCCCCTTAAGGTACAATCCTGAATCTTCAACATGACCTCTTTTACCAATAAGTCAACCAGCACCTGACCAGAGATTTGTCTTTTTTTATTCTCACAATTTTTATTGAGTTTGGCATTTCATATAATACCTCTTAATCAATTTAGACCCCTAAACCCCTTCCTGCACCCTATAGCCCCACCGACCAAATTTCACATATTCTATCCTATCCTGTTAAGTATTTGTATCCAAGACGGTCTTAGCTGCTGCACCAACTCCCTAACCCAGGATCAAGTTTTAAGAACAATGTTTCAAAAAAGCATCCTTAAGATTATGTCACTGAAAATGTTTTGGCATGGGTACTAGAGTAAGAGAGAGAGAGAGAGAGAGAGAGAGAGAGAGAGAGAGACAGAGACAGAGAGACAGAGAGAGACAGTGAGAGGAAAGAGAACAAACTTCCTTCTTATTAAATTTCATTGCAGATGACTTATTCACTTCTCAATGTGTCCTTTATTTTACTTTGACTAAATCTATGACAGTTCAGTGAATAATATATCATTTACATTAAATTTATTCTAAGCAGAACTAGCTAAAATAAAATGTTGAAAAAGAATGAATCTTCAAAAATTTTGCTGACCTGAGTGTTAGTACATTAGGCACCAAAAGCACAATACTTTTTATGCATTAGTATTTTTGCTTTGTATTGTTTTATTGCTGAATACATTAACATAATATCATTCATTTCTGAGAGTACACTTACCTTTATGACTTCAGTGTGATTGGAATACATTATGTAAGTAAAACTCAACTTATTAGTTGAAATAGATATGTGTGTGAGTATTCCTAAATGTCACATTTCTAAAAATCTATATTTTATATAATTGACAGGAATGGATCCCTAAAGGCAAATCTCATGAACTTTCATTTGAACAAATCTTCTCTTTCAACTGACAATACAATAAGACATATCATCTTTTCAAACTGCACAGAAATATAAAATGTTGGAACAAGAAGTAACTAAAGATGAACAAAAGAGTCAAACTACACATACAATTAAAATGATCAAGTGAAATGAAAGGTGAAATCAGCTGTACCAGGAATTCTCAATGTTCCCAAAGGAACAATAATACTTTCCTTTTATTTTGTTAATTTCATAGGATAATAACTATATAATGATATTGCTGAAAATAGAGGATGGTTGATGTAGATAGGTAATAGAAATATGATAGAATAGAGAGATTATAGATAAATAGATTAAGGAGTAGGACACTAATAGAATTTTTGTTAAATTCTGTTAGTGTCCTACTCCTTAAAGAAAAGATAAATAGATTAATGATAGATACATAGACTAGAAGATAGGTAGATTATTGTTAGATATTAGACATAAGAAAGACAGATAGATAGATAGATAGGTAATTGATAGATAATAGAGAAATAGATCATAGATTACATATACAAGTTCTGTTATAAACAAAAGTGTTTTTTTTTTTTTTTTTACTTAACTGTATGTGTTTATTCCTATAGGAATGTACATCTAAATGTCTGGCCTAGAAAGGGTGGAAGAAATTTGAATGAGTTCAGCGAGCTGGAGTTCCAGGCAGTGGAGATCACTCTAGTATGGGTGGTTAGAATCTAAATCAGGTCATTTGTAAAAGCAGTTAAGTGTTCATAACCACTGAGCCATGTCTTCAGATTATTTATAATATTTTAGATAGTTTACTAGGAATAATGCCTCAAAACAGTATAGTAGCATATATTTAACACAATAAAATCTATGTAACAAATCTGCAAATATGAGTAGCAAATGTTTTATTTTTCAATAACTAAAAAATTCCTAACCAAAAAAACCCTGTACTCATTAGGGTTCACTACATATTTCCTTTTCCTAATTTCCCAGTAACTACTAGCTTACATATTATCTCTATGGAATTGCAAATTCTGCATAGTTCATGTAAATAGTATCATATTCTGGATTTATATGAACTTTGTGATTGACTTTTATTATAATAATCTTAACACTTGGGAGACAGAGGCAGGCGTATCTTTGTAAGTTCAAGGCCATCCTGCTCTACATAGCGAGTTCCAGGATAGCCGGAACTACAGGGAGACCCTGTCTCAAAAAGACCAAAAAAAGAAAATAAATAATATACACTTTTTTCAAGGCTTATGAATTTCTTTGACTATAAACATATTACACTAAATTTTATAAGTTGAAAATTATTTCATTGCACTGACCCACCACATTTATTCAGCCTTTCATAAGTATATGGTGGCCATTTGGGTTATACTCAGTATTTGACTAACTTGAATAATATTATTTATGTACACCACACACATGTTATAATAAATGGGTGACAGATATTTGGAAATAGGTTTTAATAGACATTGAGTGTATAGAATGTATTTATTTTTAAATTTATTATGAATTTTACCAAAAGAACCCAAACATCACTAAATCCAAAGAAAAAGGAAAAACAGAAAACACAACAACAGAAGCCTGAATACATAATTTGTTTCTCTTCATGGCTGTTTCTATTGGAAAGAGTAAAGATTATTGTTATGCTAGAAAACAGAAGATCACTGCATTCACTCAGCTTTTTAAAAAAATTTTATGTATGAATGTTATGACTGAGTAAAAATAAATTAAATACTGAATTTGATTTCTGATGATTAATATTCATATTGTTTAAATTATATTAACACAAGTATAAATCTACATATGCTTACTATATCAATGTCTTCACGTTGTTGAACTTTAATTTACTGGATGAAGACTCACCCATCTTTTACAGGGGTAATTGTACTTCATTTTAACTTATCTTTTGCAGAATTTTATACTTTTTTCCTTATGAACATGGGTGTAGGGCTGACCAGGAAGGCAGGTGCAAACTATCAAGAGATCTTGTGCCTGAAGAAACCTGACTCTCCCTTTTTCTGCAGCGTGGTCTTTCATGTAGTTCCTCAACTAGGCTTGGGGCTTGTGAGCTTTTCCCTTACCGATACAGAATTATTGACTGGTCTGGTCTTGTGCAGTACATATGTAGGCAACTCTAGCTGTTGAGAGTTTATGAAAACATCTGTCATGTCCACAAACACTATTTGGCAGCGTCCCTTTTGGTTCTCTGGCTCTTATGGTCTTTCTGCCCCCTATTTCACTATGTTCCTTGAGCCCTGGGGATATAGAATGTGGTACCAATGTGCCATTTGGAAATGAGCAAATTACGTATTTTCTTTACTTTGACCAGCTGTGATACTCTGTAAGAACCTCCACCTACCAAAAAAGAAGCATCTGGAGTTAGATAGATGGCTTACTGATTAAGAGCACTGGCTCTTCTTGAAGAAAACCAAGGTTTGTGTCCCAGCATTCACAGGCCAGGCAATGTTGCATCTGACTCCAGTTCCAGGGATACAGCAAACTCTTTTGTGTTCTGTGGGCTCTGCACGACAGGGTTTCACTTATACTCATGAAGACATAACATTCATGCACATAAAATAAAATACTTTTTATCATTATATTACTTTATTTTTTCATTTTTAACAATATGTAATAATTTATGAGTGCAAGCATCCTTCATGTAAAACCAATTTGCAAGCAGTTTTGCCCAAACCCACACAGCTGAAAGGTCTCACCATCCAGCTGGGGGGGCTTGTATGTTCAATCAAGTTGAATAAATGAATGTCCAGACTATATTGCTGTAGTTTCACCATTCACCCCAATTGCAGCCCTTACATTCTACTGCACCCCCTCTTCGGCAGATTGTTCCCTAGGCTTAGAAAAGGGGCACAGGTGGACGAGAAGCAAAACAGTCTACTTCTCTGGAGCTGTTGTCTTGGACTCTGGTCAATTCTGGCTGTTTCCTTTCATAGGCTGACAGTTTGTCCAGGAATAATCTTTCAATCCTACTAATGAAGCACAAGCAATTAGATATACAGGTATTTAAACAGTACTAATCATTATGGTAGGTTACTTTGGAATAGACACAGATGTTTGGATGGTATGTTAATCCATGAATTACAATTTTTCTGTAAAATATGATAGGGCCTTACTGTAGCTTATAATATCTCCTAACCACTAGAGGATGTAAGCTTGTGGCATCAGCTGTGGGTTATTCCTCCAAGGAGAGAGCTAATAGCCAATTAGATTTGGGATATACAGGCATATGGCTGTCACTGCTGTACAGTATTTCCAGGCAGGTGAGGTGTAGCTGGTGCTGATGGAGGAGTCTTGCTTGACTCAAGGAGACCTATATTTGCTTTATTGGTTTAGTGGCCTTTGGTAACACTCTCTGGTATTCCAGAGACCATCTGTACACTTGCAAGTGTGGTCTCAATACATCTTTCCCATGCTTACATCAGGTCTTCAACAGCAGGGCCTTATCGCATCTCTTCTTGCAGGTATCCCAGTTTAGAGGCAAGAAGCCTTTACCTTTTGTGGGGGCTTGGATCCCCTGGCCAACATCTCCTTGGTAGAATAATCCATTGCTGATGTCAGAGCTCCTGTATTAATATATTTTGCTTAAGTGCATAGCTTAAGGAGACTTTAGTATTATATTTGGTTCTGAATAGAGAATAATCCTTTTCACAGTTCCTGTGTCTATTAGTCAATTAAAGGCAGTTTTACTGGTTTTATAAGAGATTACCTCTATAACAGTTGGCTCCAATTTACAGTTAGAGAACAACCTCATCATCCTCATATTTCTCCTTTTTCTACGGAGGGGAGGTAAGAAAGTCTCTAGTATTAAAACCTTGTGGCACCTAGAAGGTAAGTTTCATTAAGACTCATTATAACTAGGTGTTAAAAGTAGGATCCACAGAGGGGTTTGATGTCTGTAGCAGTCTGAGGCTTTTCTTCCTTTCAATATTCAGATGGGCCAACCTTTCTGCTGGCACTTCCTGGTACATCCTATACAATGCAAAGCTGTAACTTTTCTTTCTCAGCCGTTAAGTTGACATTTTGACCTGTGGGAACATACAAATCTTTTCCTGTAGTTAGTTTTAATATTTGAATTGCAAAGTTTTTTGACAAAAAGGTTTCATATATCTCTGTATCCCCCCTTTTTATTTTAGGTTTTTGTTTTTGACCCATGAGTCTCAAAAAGACAGTTGTATTACACATACCTATAGGCTGTAATCAAGGTGCAGATTTCATCAAATTCACCCAAGCTGTTTTGGGTGACTGTGGTTAACTTGGGAAGCAAACTTAATTTTTTAAGTTAAATCATTTGATTAATGTATATTTAATTGATGTGAGTTCAACAAGTATCCAATTTTGCCCAGACTCTGTATACAGGTTACATGGTATTTTAGGACTTAGTAAAAGTTAGTATGTGTATATTAAACAACATTGGTTTAAAGGTTCTGATAAGAACGGTAATGCACTTGAGTTAATTGGAAATATAAATTGTTGTTGTCCACATTTGCTTTATTTAAAATCTGTATAGCAATAACTTTGGGATTGGCACATACAAATGTTCTCTATAATTTTTCTGTTGTACAGTATCATCTTGCATTCTCTTTTACCTGTAGGATGATTTAACTTAAAAAATAAAATATTTTTTAAAGAATAGTTTATCTAATGGGAAATGAAAGCTACACTAACCTTTGGATATAAAAATAGAATTGGAAGGCAATTAATACTATAGAATTTTGGCAAGATTTGAGGTAGCACAGGTTCTTCTATGATCTTTAATCTCTTTAGCCACAGGCTCGTCTCAAGGTTTACAGAACCAGGCATAAGATCTCTCCTACTGACTGTGCTTTGAGTCTAGGCAATATTAGTGTGTTCAATGTCCCTGACCATCACCTGGAAGCAAGGTATCCTATATTCTGCTTTTATTTGATAGTCTATGGCTTTTAAGGGGAGCATTAATTATTTTTCCAATGAGGGCTAATTCCAAAGTGTGTGTGTGTGTGTGTGTGTGTGTGTGTGTGTGTGTGTGTGTGTGACATCTTACGGTAGTCTATAAAATAGTAGGTTTCCTAATGACTATTTTGAAGCATCCTTGGTGTTTATTTATCCTTTATTCTTCCCTCCAGCTGTCTCTCTGCTTCATCCTCAAATTCTCTCCCCACCACACACACTCAGAATACTTTTTTTTTTTTTATTTTCTGAAACTTTTTAATGTTTTTCCATGCAGATGATTATTGTTTGGGAAGAACTTTATTGTTTCAGTCTTTTTTTTTTTATTCTGATGCTTGAAAGGAATTTATTTTTTATTGTTATTAAACTTTTTCCATATATCATACATCATTTTTCAATTGAATTTCAAGTTATTTCCCTTTCCATGCCCCCAACCCTACCTGAGTCCCTGTGCACTACAATACATGTCTACATGTCTTTCATCTTTTTCTGAGTCTTTCCAGAATTTTTTTTCCAGTTCTTTTGTTGTTGTTGTTCTCTCCAACTTGTATTGCACATATATATATGCATACATATATATACATACCACCTGAATGGGAGGATTTTCTCTTTTTTTCTCTTTTCTTTTTTCTTTTTCTTCTTTTTTGCTAANTTCAGTATATATATATATATATATATATATATATATATATATATCCATATCACCTGAACTGGAGGATATTTTTTCTAAAATATGTCATGTTTTCCTTAAGGAAGTGCTTGAAGATTCCTCCTTGCCAAGCCCAAATGACCATCAATCATGCTCTTGTGCTCCACACTGGGGTCATTCCCTCCCATGATCCCTCAAATGAAGTCCATTAAGCACTCGTCCTGTCTTGATCCCCCTGCACTGGCCTCCATGATACAGCCACAGTCATCCAACAGTGACAGTCTATACCTTGATGAGAATGAAATCCCCTTAGATGCTTAGTCCACAAGCTGGGGGTTTCTCAGTAGTCCCCCTCTGGCATTGCAGGTTTGGAGGATTCTTGGAAATACATGAATCTTCAGTCCATGTTGGAGGGTTGAAAAGCCATGTCTCATGTCTTTGAAAAGTGGCAAAAGCAGTGGTAGCCACAGAGTAAATGTACTTGCCAGTAAGAATTGGAGACAGGCTAAACAACAGTGCTCTCTCTTTTCTTTTTACTAAGATTTCAAGTTTTATATATGAAGTACAATTTCTCTGGTCTTACTGATTGTTTATTTCTGGTTTTACTTTCCTTTTGGATGGTTAAGGCCACACAGTTAGCCCAGATTAACCAAGGTTTTTGTTTTCTTGAGGGCAGTTGAGGATCTGGTCCTCAGGGGTCTCTCAGAGATTTTTTGTTGTTGATTTTTTGAGGGGGGAGGGTGGTGGAAGGCCCTGGCTCCTTTCATTTTTTTCATTTACCAGTTCCATATACTTGAGGACAAAATCAGGACTTGCTAGACCAGGCTTCCTTTTCTGAAGAATGAGCAGACTTTCCTCTTTATAGACTTGACACTAGCTAAAGTTCCATTAGTGGATCTCCAAGATCTCCCCAAACCAGAAGACTGGTGACCCATGTTTGCACCCCATTTCAAGAGATGCCCCCATGCATAGTCCCCTAAGACTTGGTTGACCTGTGAGGGCAAGGAACAAAGTTATCCCTGAGGTCCCTTGGCAAAAATTGGTATGGGCATTAAGTATGGTCATTAATCACCCAGAGAGGCTAGGTTACACCAGCCTGATACATTGCACCTATATTAAAATTGTATCTTTTGAAAACAAACTATGTTATTTCCATATCACATTTCTTCATTCACATTTTCCATTTTAATTTTATATTACTCTAAAAGATGCATATATACCCTCCATCATATACCAAAAATCCAATGTCTGAAAACACATGGTTAGTTCTATATCCTGTCTAAGGATTCACAATATAAGAGCACAGTGATTTTCAGATCATGAGGACTATAACATTAATGTTGCTCAGTTTGCCTTACAACTAGATACTTGGTGCTAGCATCCACAGATGAGGGATACCATTCATCTTTTGTTTTTCTGGGACTGTGTTACTTCACAGAGCATAAAATCTTCTAGTTCCATTCATTTACCTGCAAATTTCATGATGTCATCTTTCTTTACCACTGCATAGAACTCCATTGTGTAGATGTAACATATTTTCTCTTTCTGCTCATTGGTTGAGGGGGACTTGGGTTGGTTCCAGATGATGTTGGCAGAGGGTTTGCTATATATGGCTTTGATCATGTTGAGGAAAGTTCCCTTCAGCTCGATTCCTTCTAGGACTTTAAACATGAAGGGATGCCTGACCTTGTCAAAGGCTTTTTCCGCATCAATTGAGGTGATCCTGTGGTTTTTGTCTTTCAGTCCATTTATGCATTTTACGATATTTACTGATTTTTGTATGTTGAACTATCCCTGCATTTCTGGTATGAATCCAACTTGATAATCGTGGATGATCTTTTTCACGTGGGTCTGTATACAGTTTGCAACTATTTTGTTGAGGATTTTTGCATCTGAGTTCAATAATTACATGGCTCTGTAGTTTTCTTCTTTGGTTACATCCTTGCATGGTTTTAGTATTAGAGTGATGCTGGCTTCATAGAAGGAATTTGGGAGATTTCCCTCTGCTTGTATCTTTCTGAACAGTTTGAGTAATGATGGTTGTAAGTCTTCTCTAAATGTTTCATAGAATTCTATTGTAAAACCATAGGGACCTGGGCTTTTTTTAGTTGGGACGTCTCTTATTAAATTTTCAATTTCTTCATATATTATGGGTCTGTTTAAGCTGTCGATCTCTTCTTGATTTAGCTTTGGTGGTTCCCCAGATTGAAGATATTCATCCATTCCTCTTAGGTTTTCAAATTTAGTAGAGTATAGGTTTTTGACGTATTCCTGTATGATTCCCTGGATCGTTTCATTGTCTGTTATAATATTTCCTCTTTCATCATGAATTCTATTGATTAGAGGTTTTCTTTCTTTCTTTTGGTTAACTGGGCTAGATATCTGTCTATTTTATTTATTTTTTCAAAGAACCAGATTTTGGATTCACTGATATTTTTTGTAGTGTTTTCTTTGTTTCTATTTCAGTGTTTTCTGCTCTGATTTTCCTCATTTCTTCCTGTCTATTGCATTTAGGGTTCATTTTTTCAAGTGTCTGCAGGGTTAGCTCATTTTATTTGTGCTTTTCTTTTTATGAAGGCACCCAGGGAAACCAGGGCTACAAACTTCCTTCTGAAGCCTGCTTTTAAAGTGCTACATAGGTTTTGTTCTGTTGTACTGTCATTGTTTAGTTCCAGGAATGCTTTTATTTCTTTCTTTATATCCTCTTTGACCCATTCATTATTCAAGAGTGTGTTGTTTAGTCTCCATGTGTTCGTGTAGGTAGCAGGGCTTATCCTGGTATTGATATTGAGCTTTATTACACTATGGTCTAAGAGAATGCATGAATTTTTTTCTTTTTTTTGTAGTTGTTGAAGTTTTTCTGTGTCCAAGAATGTGGTCAATTTTGGAGAATGTTTTGTGGTGTGCTAAGTAGAAAGTATATTTTCTGCTGCTTGGGTGTAATATTCAGAAGATGTCTATGAGGTCCATTTGCTGTATTGTTTTGTTCAGTTCAGATGTCCCTCTGTTTATTCTTTGTCTGGTTCATCTGTCCAAAGGACTCAGTGGAGTACTGAAGTCCTCTATTATGGGTGTGCTAGGGGTAATCTGTGCCTTGAGGTCCTGTAGAGTTGTATTCATACATATTGGTCCACTGGAGTTTGGTGCATATATATTCATGATTGTGAAGTTTTCATGGTTAATTTTTCATTTGATAATGATGTAATGGCTCGCTTTGTCTCTTCTAATTGCTTCTACTTTGAAGTCTATTTTGTCTGATATTAAACTAGCAACTCCTTCTTTATTTTGGTACCATTTGCTTGAAATATTTTTTGCATCCTTTCACTTTAAGTTGGTGCCTATCCTTGAGAGTGAGATGGGCTTCTTGTAGACAGCATATCAACAGATTCTGTTTCCTAATCCATTATCCCAGCCTATGTCTTTTGGTTGGGGAGTTTAGTCCATTAATAATTTAGGCTATAATTGAGAGATGTGTGTTGCTTTCTTTCACATTATTTTCCATTTGAGATTTTGGTCTAGGTTTCTACTTGCCCGTTCTGGTTTTATTAATTTTTCTATCAAGGTGCCAGGGGGTAGACACTCCTCTCCTCTGTCCTTTGAATTACTTAAAGTATTCTCTGAAGGGTTCGTTTTCCAGACATGTATTCTTTCCTCTTGTTTATATCATGGAAGATTTTTCTCTTTACTTCAACTAGAATTGACATTTTTGCTAGGTATAATAATCTGGGTTGGCATTTATAGTCATTTAGCACTGAGAATGCTTTGTTCCACGTTCTTCTTGCTTTCATAGTTTGCACTGAGAAGTCAGTTGTAATTCTGATAGGTTTCCCCTAATAGGTCACTTGTTTTTCTCTTGTCGCTTTAAGGATTTTTTCTTGTTTTGGGTGTCTAGCATTTTAACTATGATATGGCAAGGGAAGTTTCTTTTCTGCTCTAGTCTATGTGGTGTTCTATGTGCTCCTTGTATTTGTATGTGTTTGTCCTCTTTTAGTTTGAGGAAATTTTCATCTATTATTCTGTCGATCTGATCAATACCATTCTCTTGGGATTCTTCTCATTCCTCTATCCCTATGATGCAGAGATTTGATCTTTTCATAGTGTCCCACATTACCTGATTGTTCCACTCTTGTGTGTTTTTAAATTTTTCATAGTCTTTACTTGATTTATTTTTACTGAGTTATCTGGGCTACTTGAGCTTTTTAGTTGTTCTGTGTTATCTTTTAGGTCTGATATTCTTTTTTCTGCTTCCTCCATTCTGCTTCTGAGGCTTTTTCACATTCTTTCCTTTTGATTTGATGAGTTTTTTATTTCCTTTTTTATTTCATCCTCTGTTTTCTTTAGTATTTCCACTTCTTTCTGGATCTTCTCAATCTTTTCTTGTAGCTCCTTTTTTTGCTCATTGGTTTCCTTTTTCATTTCATTGTGGGATCTTTTCAGTATTTCCACTGCCTTCCAGAGTTTGTCATTTTCTTCCTCTAGCTCTTTTCAGAGTTTTTCATTTTCTCCTATTGGTTCTTTCTGAAGTTTGTCATTCTCTCCCTCTAGATTCTTTCTGAGTTGTTCATTTTCTCCCCTTAGTGCTATGATTTCTTTGACTATATCTGTGATTGTTATTCTATGATCTGTGTCCTGGGCTACCTCTATGGAAATCCCATTGTAGGAGTCCTCCACAGGCTCCATAGAGTTTGGTGTGGAGTTATTCTGTGCTTTTCCCATATTGCTCTTTGGTTTGCCTTTTGCCTGTAATTTGGTGCGAATCTCTAATGTCTCTTCACCATGTTGAAGGATTGCTTTCCTTGATTCCTTCAGGTGCCTTCTTTGCATTCTCCTTATTTATGGAGTGTTGACTTGTCTAGGTTTCAGGCTTTCAATTTTGGTTATATATTGGAAGGTATAATTCACTCTTCCTTTTCTGTTCTACAAGAAATGGGTGGGTAACAACCCACATGACACCTTCTGAGCACTATACTCCCTCTGCTGCCAGCCTGTTCCTCTAGGTTGGTTGTAGGGCTTACTGCACCTTCTTGCAGTACCCTGAACCCCAGCTGTTTTTTCATTCACCAGCAGCCTCTATGCAACACAGGCTAGGGATTTGAACCTCAGCCCACTCTGCACCCCAGTTGCTCTGGCATGCAACAGCAGCCTCTATGCAATGCAGGCATTGCATAGATTTGAAACTTCAGAGTACGTTTTAAGGTGATCCTACTAAGGACTAAGACCTAAATCAATGTTATCCATCTTTTCCTAAATTATAATGTATTACTCTTTAACCACCTAGTACCTTGTTAAATGTTTTATGATGACTATTTCTTCTAAAAATTAGTTACTGGTCATAAATGTGATTCATTACCTAAATATTTTACAATCTTTACACTAATAGCTTATATATAGCTTATATATTTATCTATTTTTCCAAGCCAATCTATCTCCAAGATCTAGAATTATGACTAAAACAAAAAGGGACCCATTTTCCATTATTTGAAAAATTAAAACATGGTTCAGAGGTGAAAAAATAACTAAGTGAAATAATTCAGCTCAAACATTGGAAGAATATTCAATTTCTTTGATCTGAGTTTTTTCTGAACATTTAGTTTCTCTTTCTGTAAAGAAGGCATAGTGTGTTCAACCTCTACCATCCATAATGTTTGTTCTGCATTGTATTTGCTACCATACAGAACATATATTTTTAAATGAGTGTCAATCCTACAAGATGGAGGAAAATTGCCATTAGCAGACAAATATATTAGGTATTTAATATATGTCACCCTCTGTCAATAAACATGGCAATTTTAAAAAATTTTTAATATGTTAGGAAACTTAAATAGTGAATTATTTCCTTTTAGCTTGCCACTAATAAAGAGTTAAATTAGTATCATGACAACACCATTTTTATGTAAATATGAGTTTACCGTTATTCAATAAATTCTAACATTATGGAAAGACACAATGTTGTTGTTCTGTGTTACTGGCATGTTGCACACACAGTCCCTCCCTCACACTTTTATTCATTTTTAATTTTATTTTCTTTTTTTTTAATTTGAGGGTGTTGTTCATACAGTAGTACAATGTATTTTTTCATTTCTATCATGCTTTCCCTTTCCAACTCTTTCCATTGCTTCACTAACAATCTATCTCTAATTCAGGAATTTTTCTTAACTATTTCTATTCTTATTTTTGCCACATAACATTTTTGATAATATATATATATATATATATAATATGATATAATATATATATATCATACCAATTACAGTTAGTTTTGTCCTCATTTACACATGTTTATGGCTGATCACTAAATTACCAAGACTTATTAAGAAAAGTAATATATGTACACTATTGCTTGTGGATCTTAGATACAAATATCTAGTTTAGTGTGTGTATAACCTGGAGTAATTATAGAAGTCAGCAAAGTAAAATGGCTGCAAGGAAGGAGAAAGAGAAAGATCTCTAGAGAGAGAATAAGAGAGCACATATGTTATGAATGAGGAAAATGAGGAAATATGAAGGTACATAACTGAAAGTGTGAAGAGATAACAAAGAGAGGGGGAAGCTGAGGTATGAAAAGCACTAAGGATATTTAGAAAAGCCATATAGAAATCTAACATTTCCCAATGATACGTAAAACTATCAAACAGGGCAGGAGAGTGTACTTAGCAATTAAGAGCATGGACTGCTCTTGCAGAGGACCTGGGGTTTTTTCCTAGTACCAACATGACAGATAACAACTCTCTATTACTATAGGTGCAAAGGAGGAGATTTCCTCTTCTGACTTCCAGGGACATCACACAACAAGGTGCACTTACATACTTACCTGCAATACAGTTATAAACACAAAATAAAAATAATGTAGAAATTAATTAAAAATATCACACACAAACATATATATGGGGGTAATTTTAACATGTAGTTATCCCACATTGTGGGAAAATGCACTTGTTGGCATCCAGAGACTGTCTAATGATACCCCAGTTCCAGGCATGACATACTTCCCTTTAAACAGTTTGTCAAGTGGTTCCAAGAGAACCCCCAATAATATATAATATGTATATTTTTCTTAATATAGTAACAGTCAAAACATTAATTAATGACCTTATTCTTCAATACAGTACACAATGTTCAGTGCTCATGGATAAATCAGGATGCTTATCACAGTGTTAAAATGCTATACAATTTATCAAGGGAGAGAAGTTATCAACAACCATACCGTGTTTTAAAGCCTAAAACATTAATCATGGTAATGCCACTTGAAGCAAAATATCCTTAAATGTACAATAATAGTACTTACATCTTGGTTTAAGCAACAGTTGTATAATTGGACCCAAACCCAATCTTTAAGAAGTACGCCATGCCTTGCATTGTAAACCTAACCAAGATGAAGAAGTCATAGATTCTAGAGGAGAAACTACTTATATCACTAAAGTAACATAGCTTCTAACTGCTTTTAAATCCTTATACCCATATGTAAGTATAGCTCTCATATATCATCAAGGAAGCTTGTTTTTGCATTAGATTCAGACTATTAGAGATTTCCACAGTTTGTCAAAATGCAGAGATTAAGTGATCATGGGTTTCTAAGCTCCAAATGGGACATCTTTCACAATTCCTATACCTAAGTCTCAGGGAACATATATTTGCATGAGAGAGAACAGAAGGATTGTAAGAGTTTGAGGACCAAAATAACAAAATTTATTGCGGACAAAATAGGTATGCTGCACGCATGAAATTTCAGTAATGTGATTGACTATTGAAAACTTGCAAAGAGGATGCCATTCAACTTGCCTACACTACATGGATGGAGGAAAATTTTTACAAGGCCTCACTCCTAGTTGAAGAGATTTAGCCAGTTAATGGGTGCTGAGCAAGGGAAAAGCCTTTGTTTTTTTTTTTTTTTTGCTCTTTGTTTTATTGGGGGCATTTTTGTATGTTTGTTTTGTTTTGGTGTGGTTTTAATATTTTTTTTCAGTGATAAGGTTCCCATCTGAACTCCACTTCCTCACCTTAGAAAAGAAATTTCTAAAGATGGGTGGCCCACAGACTTTGTGGCCCACATCCCTAATGCCATCCCTCAGGAGGCAGAGCCAGGCAGATCCCTGTGAGACTAAGGGTAACCTGTTCCACAGTGTGGGTTCAGCTGTGGTGGGACTACAGAGCTCCTGTTAAAATACGTAAATTGAAGGGGAAACTTGGAGGTAAAGGAAAACAAAAGGGAGGGATATTAAGGAACAGATGTTACAATTGGGGAAGTAGGGAAAGTAGGAATGCTGAGTTGGGAAGGGAAGAGTGAGGGACATATAAGGGAGGCTTGGTGAGGGGTTAGGGAACTCCAGGGGGAGTTCCAGGAGTAATGGTGAATTCTGGACCTGGGGAAAGAGGAGGGTGGTATGAAGTTAAGAAGACAGAATAGAGGCAATTAGACCTGGGGTGGCTAGGGAACCCAGAGTGTAATGTGATGTCCTTGAGACCCCATGAGAAATGCACATCCACTGTCTAAACATCAGTTCACATGTATACCTGCAGCTGTATGGAAAGGAACACAGTGCCAGACAGATGAATCCTCCATTTGAGTGTATGGTGAGAGTGATCCAAGGGAATCACAAAACAACACAGGCTATTGCCAGAGCTATTAGTTTCTTCCCAGAACTAGAAAATAAGATGCTACTGCTCAAGAAAGGACATAGTTCACAAATAGGACTTAGAGTAATAGAGCAGGAGCTTACCTGGAATCCTCTACCTCAAGTTTAGTGCTCATAATGCTCCATAATATGCACACTGCTAAGGGATAAAATCAATGGAAGGTACTACCCAGGACTGAAGCCCAAAAACCATTGACCTGCATAGCCAACTCCCTGTATTGGTGTAATAGTGGCACTGTTATCTGGGGGATAATCAATAACTATCTAATTGACCTAAAAAACCTCTCAGTGGAAGTGAACTCATGATTGCCACTGTAAACTCAGTCAAATTCCCATGGTTAGAGAGGACATGGGTCCTAGAGAGGACATGAGTGTCATATCTCTAGATGAATGAAATTTCTTACCATACACTAAATAATGAATCCTACATTTACATAAAAACATACCACACATCACTCATCAAAAAAGCTTGTTTCAAAAGATGGAGGGGACTACAGAGTCCTACAATGGTAAGAATCATCTTCGACAAGAACCCAGAAGTAGCTCCAGGCAGGTAGATTTTAGGGTAGATTGTCTCCTGGGCTGCTGGAAAAGGGTCCCAACTCTGAACCTTTGTAGGGGGTGGCTGTCTGGGCGGGAGCTGCCCTTCGCCTTTGCAGCCGGCGATCAGTGGGTTGGATTTGGTGCCTCTGTGGCTTTGTGCGGGCGGGGTCCTGAGGCAGTTCTGGGAAGAAAAGAGGAGAAGAGGAAGTCAAGCTATCCCTTTTTGCTGATTATATGATTATCTACCTGGGGATGCTAAGAACTCCACCAGAAAACTCCTAGAAATGATTAAGAGCTTCAGTAAAGTGGCAGATAAAAAATAAATCTAGGAAAATCAGTAGCCTTTCTTTATACCAACAACAAGCAACTGAAGAAGGACTACAAGTAGACCTTCCCACTCACAATAGCCTCAAAAATAATAAAATAGCTAGGAACAAACTTAAGCAAAGACACCAAGGATCTCTACAACAAAAATTTTAAACCCCTGAAGAAGGAAATTGAAGAAGACATCAGAAGATGGACAAATCTCCCATGCCCATGGATTGGAAAAATAAAATAAAATATAGTAAAAATGTTCATTCTACCAAAACTCGTGTACAGATTTAATGCAATCCCAATCAGAATTCCCAAGAGCTTCTTCATGGGCTTGGAAAAAAAATCCTCAATTTCTTTTGGAAAAACAAAAGACCCCGAAGAGCCAGTTATAAATATTTCTTGTGGAGAGAGATGCATACTAAAAGAACAACAACAGAAAGACTGCATCAGAAAACTGACTGAAATTGTGAATCAGGAGGGGTGGGAGGGGATGGAGAGGGACATGGGTTCACCAAGTATCCAATTTTGCCCACACTCTGTCTACAAGTTACATCGTGTTTTAGGACTTAGTAAAAGTAAATACGTGTATATTAAACAACATTGTTTTAAAGGTTCTGATAAAAACAGTAATGCACCTGAGTTAATTGGAAATATATATTGTTGTTGTCCAGATTTGTTTTACTTAAAATCTGTAAAACAATAACTTTGGGATGTGTAATACAACTTGCCTTTTGAGACTCATGGGTCAAAAAACAAAAACTCTAAAATATAAAGGCTGTATACAGATATATATAAAACCAATTTGTCAAAAACTTTGCAATTCAAATCTTAAAACTAACTATGGGAAAAGATTTGTATGTTCCCATAGGTCAAAATGTCACCAAATTAATGGCTGAGAAAGAAAAGATACAGCTTTGCATTATGTAGGATGTACCAGGAAGTGCCAGCAGAAAGGTTGGCCCATCTGAACATTGAAAGGAAGAAAAGCCTCAGACTGCTACAGACATCAAACCCCTCTGTGGATCCTACTTGTAACAACCAGTTATAATGACTCCTAATGAAACTTACCTTCTAGGTGCCACAAGGTTTTAATACGAGAGACTTCCTTACCTCCCTGCCATAGAACAAGGAGAAATATGATGATGATGAGATTGTTCTCTAACTGTAAATTGGAGCCAACTGTTTTAGAGGTAATCTCTTATAAAACCATTAAAACTGCCTTCTTTAATTGACTAATAGACACAGGAACTGTGAAAAGGATTATTCTCTATTCAGAACCAGATATAATACTAAAGTTTCCTTAAGCTACACATTTAAGCAAAATATATTAATACAGGAGAACTCTGATATCAGCAATGGATTATTCTACCAAGGAGATGTTGGCCAGGAGATCCAAGCCCCCCCAAGAGGTAAAGTCTTCTTGCCTGTAAACTGGGATACCTTCAAGAAGAGAGGTGATAAAGCCCTCCTGTCGAAGACCTGATGTAAGCATGGGAAAGATGTTTTGAGACTGCACTTGCAAGTGTACAGTTGGTATCTGGAAAAACAGAGAGTGTTACCAAAGGCCACTAAACAAATAAAGCAAATATAGGTCTCCTTGAGTCAAGCAAGACTACTCCATCAGCACCAGCTACACCTCACCCTGCCTGGAAATACTGTGCAGCAGTGGCATCCATATGCCTGTATATCCCAAATCTAATTGGCTATTAGCTCTCTCCTTGGAGGAATAACCCACGGCTGATGCCACAACCTTACATCCTCTAGTGGTTAGGAGATGTTATAAGCCATAGTAAGACCCTGTCATATTTTAGAGAAAAATCATAATTCATGGATTAGCATACCATCCAAACATCTGTGTCTATACCAAAGTAACCTACCATAACAATTAATACTGTTTAAATACCTGTATATCTAATTGCTTGTGCTTCATTAGTAGGATTGAAAGGTTATTCCTGGACAAACTGTCAGTCCATGAAAGGAAACAGCCAGAATTGACTAGAGTCCAAGTCAACAGCTCCAGAGAAAGTAGACTGTTTTGCTTCTTGTCCACCTGTGCCCCTTTTGTAAGCCTAGGGAACAATCTGCGGAAGAGGGGCATGGTAGAATGTAAGGGCTGCGATTCCGGTGAGTGGTGAAACTATAGCAATGTAGTCTGGACACTTATTTGATCAACTTGATTGAACATACCACCCCTCACCCCCCGCTGGAAGTTGGGGCTCTGGGGGTTTGGGCACAACAGCCTGCAAATTGGTTTTACATGATGGATTCTTGTACTCATAAATTATTACTTATTGTTAAAAAATGAAAAAAATATAAAGAAGTAATAAAAAAGAATCATCTTCATAGGAGAAGTATTTACAGTTGAACCTCTACTCCTAATTCTTGTGGAACATCATGGAATGGGTGGCAGACAGAAAATGATTACATACCTTAATTCTCGCCAGTGAAGCTTCCTTAAAAATAAAGTGTGTTTCAAACAGAAGGCCACAACTGGTTAAGATTCAAAGAATGGGAGCCTCCATAATATGTATCCCTGGATAGGAGTTTTATATCAAACCTTTCCCACCCACAGCTCGGGGACATTGTGGCAGAGAGGGAAAAGTAAGGGCTAGGGCTATTTTGTGACTGTAGGGAAACAGAGGCTTACTGACTACTAGAATGTTCCACATGTGAACTTGTGGTGATGTTGGCATCAGGCAAGGGACCCATGCCAACTGAGACAAGGTCTCAGAGTGGAGCAAGGAAATGGGTAGAGGACTCTGGACTAAGAACTACTGGAGACTGATTACTGCTGAGTGAGGAAGAGTTTTCCTCTTTCTAGATGTGCTGACTAGGCTCCAGTGAAAGAGTTTATATGAAGGACATCTTGTTTCAAAGACTTGTTTGGCTAGGACTAATTTGGATGATAAGTTCTGATGCAGGTGGATGCATGGGGAGCTAAATTTGATTAAGAAACATTGCATGAAATGTACAAATGCTCAATAAAAATAAATGAAAAAAAAGACAAAGAAAATATTATTTTTACAAGGCATCCTTACCCTTTTATGATACTCAAAATGGAGCAAAGCATTTAATACTACTACTGTGAACACTAAAACAAGCAATAGCACTGGCATTTCAGCACGGGAGTACTCAGTAAGAATATGTGCAAAACAAATGAAACAAAGAGATTTGGATTTTTACAGTGTGTGAGAATAAATGAGTATGCTGTTGCAACAGAAAATTCAACTTAGGGGCATTGCACGACACGGGTGCACAAACTTGCATGCGGACAGTACATTCAAATATATACAGAAATAAATAAAAATTACTAAAAAACAATTTTAAAAAAATAAAAAAGAAAAGAAAATTCAAGTTAAAACTTACATTAAAAACACCAGCCAAGGCACATAAATTTTTATAAAAGTCACTAACATTGGAATTACCTGCTTACAATAGCCTTTTCTGACTCCAGTATTTGTTCCCATTATGTAGTCAGTAAAACTATTTTGCATAAGGTAAAACTGAATTCCACTGCCTATATGCAAAGATTTTTCTGTGAGGTCTCATATGCCATATTGTCAGTGCTTAGATATTGTATTAGTCACTTTTCTGTTGCTGTGATAAAACACCATGACCAAAGGAACTTATAAAAGGAAGAGTTTATTTGAGCTTACGATTGATGGTTCCAGGGAATTAGAGTCCATCGTGGTGGGAGGCATGGCGGCTGGAACTGGAGCAGCATGCCGAGGGTCACATCTCACAATGAGCACAGGAAGCCAAGAGAGAGACTGGAGACCGCAAATCTTGTTAAACTCACTAAGCCTGCCCCCAATAACGTACTTCCTCTAGCATGGCCACACCTTCTAAGACCTCCAAGAACATTGCCACCAACTGGAGACAAATGTCTGAATTCTTAATGCCTATGGGGGACACTCATTCAAACCACCACAGATATATTGGAGAATTTTGTAGAAAAAAGTATTAAGAGAACTGTTCAAAGGGGGAGACAGAAAAAAAAAAAAAGAGATGGAGGGAGGAGGAAAAGAAGGCAAAGAAGAAATTAAAACCCAAATAATATTGAAATATTATTACCCTTTCCTTAACAGGTTTTGGTGGTTTGAATGAGTGTCCCCCATAGGCTCTAGGTATTCAGACGTTTGTCTGAATGTCAGTTGGTGGCTCTGTTTTTGGAGGTCTTGGTGTGTGTGGCCATGCCGGAGGAAGTGTGTTGCTGGGGGCAGGCTTAGTGAGTTTTAAACAAACCTCTGTGGTCTACAGTTGCTCTCTCTGTTTTCTGCGCTCTTTGCGAGATGTGACCCTCGGTTTGCTGCTCCAGATCCAGCTGTCACGCCTCCTGCCACAATGGACTCTAATTCCCTGGAACTGCCAATCGTAAGCTCAAATAAACTCTTCCTTTTATAAGTTCCTTGGTCTGGTGTTTTATCACAGCAACAGAAAACTGACTAATACACAGGTTTAATGGAATACAATTCTTAGTACCACAATTAATATATTACATGATTAAATTAAATAACAGGTGGTTTGTAAACTCAGCTTCACTCTAATCCAGTGTCCTCTTTAGGGTCTGTGAAATTAGTAGGCAAGAGATGGTTAAACAGGTATAAGAGATAAGGTAACGGTTTCTGGATGATCTGAATGTGTTATTTACATGTATAAAATGTAAGAAAAAATTTAAGTAATACATTATAACATTTCTATATTCAGTTCTTCTTACTCCTACCTGTTATGTCTTTTGTGGACTTACAGTTTTGAAAATTACTGGAAGTGAGAATATTTATCCTTATCACCCTCTCTGCTTAGAGTGTAACCATTTAAGAAACACCCACAACAAATCCCCCAAACTTCTCCCTTTGGCACTTCAATCTTTCTGATTCGATCCCTCAACCTTGGAGTTCTACAACAATATGAACAAAACCGTACTTCAACTAATCAAAAAAAGGCTAGAATATAATATCATACACACACCAGCAAGGAAATCCATATGCCCCCACAGACCAAAATCCAAAACTATATATTATCTGAAAAACCCATAAGGGAAAATATCTCCCCAACAAAACGCAGCAGTCCATAAATTTGGATTTCAATGACAACTACCCAATGGATCCCAGTATGCTGTGTCATGGAGGGCAGTGCAGGAAGATCAAGACAGGACACATGCTTGCTGGACCTCATTTGGGTGACCAAGAGGGGGAGGGACCCCAGTGTGGAGCAAAAGGTCATGATTGATGGTTGTTTGGCTTTGCCAAGGAGGAAACTTCAAGCACTTCCTTGGGGAAAACATGACATCTTTTGGTAAAAAAAACAAATTATAATTAACAGTTAAAAATATTTTATAAAATAATATTTTCTCTTTTAATTGATACATGTTACAACTATTCATAATTTATCCTTATGTAATCCTTTGGTGTGGGCTATCATTTAGGAATATTAATATTCATATTCTAAAACAAAGAGAGAATGTAAAGTTATACTTCTTTTTACCTGCCTGCAACTTTACTTTTAAAATGTGAATCTCTAAATGTGCTTTGGAATTAACCTATAGTTTATTTTCAGATTTTGTAACTTCAATTTATGTGTGGAGTGTATGTATATATATTTTGGAATCATATAAAGTCAAATGGGAACAAAAGGGAGAGAGAAAAACCTATTCAAAGAACTGACCAAAACAGTAAACCTGTGCACCAAAAAGGTTATAAAAGACTGAGAAAACTATGCAAGACAGGACCTGTGTATGACAGAATCCATGAGCTCTGATGGTGGGAGGGGAGCATGAAGGGTGGGCATGGATGAGGGAATGAGTCTAAATTTGATTAAGTAATGTTGTAGGAAATGCACTCAATAAAATCTAAAAACAGGTAAAAAAAGAATAATCATAAAGATATTCAAATAATTCAACTTAAAAAAAGTACAGATAAAACATTCAAGTAAATCAAGGACAATAGGAATATTCTCCTGTCTGGAACTCAAGAAAATACAAATATACAGCTGAATTAAATAACATAAGCAATTCAGGGCATGAAAATGAATTCACAAAAGAAATAGAAATTTTGAAGAAATATCAAGCCAAATTGGAATATAAAAACTCAGTAAGCCAATTTGAAACAGTAGGAGAAAGCCTCACTAAGAGAATGAATGAAATGGAAAACAGAATATCAAGAATTAATGGCAAAGTTGAAGAACAGGACTACTAAAGCAAACAATATAAAAAAAAATTCAAAAGGAATGAAATGTCCAGAAAAAAAAATGAGCCACCATAAAAGGCCAAATCTATATAACATAGGCATAGAGAAAGTATATGCTTCTCAGGTCAATGGTGCTGGACCAGATTCTCAGCAAGATTATAGATGAAAACTTTCCTAAATTAAGGAAAGACATACCTATACAAATCCAAGAAGCACATAGAACACCAAATAGAAAGGATCAGAACAGAAACTCTCAATGGCTTATTATAGTAACAACAGCAAATGTAGAAAATGAGAGGGTAGTGAAAGATACTAAAGAACACTGTTACATATTAAAAGGATATAATAGAATTACAGCTGACTTATCAATGTAAATTATAAAATTAAAAAAAAAACTGGAACAAAGTATTATCAGTCCTAAATGATGATAGATGTCAACCCAGAATACTCTACCCAGCAAAACTGTCTAGTATAGTCAAAGCAGAAAGAAAAATCTCCCATAATACAAATAGGCTGAAAGAATTCATGTCCACCAAACTGCCTCTACAAGGATTATTCAAAGCAATGCAAAGGACAGAAAAATAAATGATCATACTCAAGAGGTTACAGATAGAAATTGTGAAGATATAAAATACAGAAATACAAAATAAGACTAAGAAGGAAAACAGAAGTTAAAATTGTAGTAGCCAAGTCAGACATTTCAATAATTATTATAAACATCAATGACCATAACTCTCCAATCAGAAGACAGGGTAGTTGAATGTATTAATAAACAAAATCCATCTGAATGAAACTCACATTACCATAAAGTGAAAGAATGGAAAAGTTATTTCCGCAAAGTGAAACAAAGAAAGAAAATGGTATTGCTATTCTAAGATTATAAAAAACAGACTTCTGAATAGAGAATAATCCTTTTCACAGTTCCTATGTCTATTAGTCAATTAAAGAAGACAGTTTCACGAGTTTTATAAGAGATTGCCTCTATAACAGTTGGTTCCAGTTTACAGTTAGAGAATGACCTCATCATCATCATATTTCTCCTTGTTCTATAGGGGGGTTGGTAAGAAAGCCTCTTGTATTAAAATTTTGTGGCACCTAGAAGGTAAGTTTCGTTAGGACTCATTATAAATAGTTGTTACAAGTAGGATCCACAGAGGGGTTTGATGTCGGTAGCAATCTGAGGCTTTTCTTCCTTTCAATGTTCAGACAGGCCAACCTTTCTGCTGGCACTTCCTGGTGTATCTTACACAATGAAAAGCTGTATCTTTTCTTTCTCAGCAGTTAAGTTGGTGACATTTTGACCTGTGGGAACATACAAATCTTTTCCCGGAGTTAGTTTTAAGATGTGAATTGCAAGGTTTTTGACAAAAAGGTTTAATTTCTATCTGTATCCCCCTTTTTTATTTTAGGTTTTTGCTTCTTGGCCCATGGGTCTCAAAAAAGGCAATTGTATTACACATACCTATAGGCTGGAATCAAGGCGCAGATTTCATCAGATTCACCCATGCTGTTTTGGGTGACTATGTGGTTAACTTGGGAAGCAAACTTAATTTTTAAGTCAAATCATCCTACAGGGAAAAGGGAATGCTACAAGGTGATACTGTACAACAGAAAAATTATAGAGAACATTTGTATGTGCCAATCCCAAAGTTATTGTTATACTGATTTTAAGTAAAACAAATGTGGACAACAACAATTTATAATTTCAATTAACTCAGGTGCATTACTGTTTTTATCAGAACCTTTAAACCAGTGTTGTTTAATATACACATATTTACTTTTATTAAGTCCTAAAACACCATGTGACCTGTAGACAGAATCTGGGCAAAGTTGGATGCTTGTTGAACTCATGTCAATTAAATATGCACTAATTGAATATATACCTGTGTACTCTCTATTCAGAACCAAATATAATACTAAAGTCTCCTTAAGCTATGCACTTAAGAAAAATATATTAATATAGGAGAGCTCTGATATCAGCAATGGATTATTCTACCAAGGAGATGTTGGCCAGGGGATCCAAGCCTCCCCAAAAGGTAAAGGCTTCTTGTCTGTAAACTGGGATATCTGCAAAAAGAGAGGCGATAAGACCCTGCTGTGGAAGACCTGATGAAAGCATGGGAAAGATGTATTGAGACTGCACTTGCAAGTGTACAGTTGGTCTCTGGAATACCAGAGAGTGTTACTAAATGCCACTAAACCAAATAAGCGATATAGGTCTACTTGAGTCAAGCAAGACTCCTCCATCAGCACCAGGTACACCTCACCTGCCTGGAAATACTGTGCAGCAGTGGCATCCATATGCCTGTATATCCCAAATCTAATTGGCTATTAGCTCTCTCCTTGGAGGAATAACCCACGGCTGATGGCACAAGCTTACATCCTCCAGTGTTTAGGAGATGTTATAAGCCACAGTAAGTCCCTGTCATATTTTAGAGAAAAATTGTAATTCATGGTTTAACATACCATCCAAACATCTCTGTCTATACCAAAGTAACCTACCATAATAATTAGTACCATTTAAATACCTATATTTCAAATTGCTTGTGCTTCATTAGTAAGATTGAAAGGTTATTCCTGGACAAACTGTCAGCCCATGAATAGAAACAGCCAGAATTGACCAGAGTCCAAGTCAATAGCTCCAGAGAAAGTAGACTGTTTTCTTTCTCCACCCGTGCCCCTTTTGTAAGCCTAGGGAACAATCTGTGGAAGAGGGGGACTGGTAGAATGTAAGGGCTGCGATTGGAGTGAATGGTTAAAACTACAGCAATATATTCTGGACACTCATTTGATCAACTTGATTGAACATACAAGGCCCCGTCAGCAGGATGGTGGGACCCTTGGGCTGCGTGGGTTTGGGCACAACTGCTTGCAAATTGGTTTTACATTTATGATGCTTATACTCACAAATTATTACTTATTGTTAAAAAAGAAAAAATAAAGAATCAATAAAAAAATAGACTTCAAGTTAACATTAAACAGAAGAGAATATAGGTCACTACATTCTTATCAAGGGAATAATTGACCAAGAAGACATAACAGTCTAGAGTATATATGTACCAAACTCAGTTTCATATAGAGTACTAATGGACTTCAAGACACAGATTAACCACCACTTGATAACAGACTTAAATATCCCACTTTCTGCAGCAAATAGATCATCTGGCCAAAGAATAAACAGAGAAAATTCCGAATACATTAAATGGACCTAACAACTACAGATGATTCCACCCAAGCCCCAAAGAATACACATTCTACTCAATAGCTCATCCAAGTTCCTCTAAAATGGACACATATTGGGGAACAAAACAAATTTCACAGATACCAAAAAATTTAAATAATCATGCATTTTATCAAAGCATAACACAATAAAACTTAAATTTCAATTGCAAATAGGCTCTAGTAACTACATGAGCTCTTGGGAATTAAACAACACTCTCCTGAATAATGAATGGTTCAAAGAAGAAATCAAGAAAGAAACAGAAGTATTCCTGAAGCTAAATGATAATTGTAACAAAACACACACAAAACATTTGAGGCTCATTGAAAGCAGTTCTATGAGGGAATTTCATAACTACAAATGCCTACTTTAAATACTCATTAAGAGTGTACATAAGTAACTTACTAGTATGACTCAAAAATTTAGAAAAGCAGGAACTAACCTAACTGAAACCCACCAGACAAGAAGGAATAATGAAAACCAGAAGATAAATTAGTGAAATAGAACCAAAGAAAATAATACAAAAATCAATATATCTAAGAGATACTTCCTTGAAAAGATATGCAAGATAGAAGACACTTGGTGCAGCTAACCTAAATAAAGAACAGATCCAAATCCACAAAACCAGAGACAAAATGGGAAATATAACAACTGACATTAAAAAGTTCCAGAAATCCAAGGGAATACTTTAAAAACCTAGACTCAATTAAATTTGAAACTCCTAAAGAAATAGATGAATTTCTCTTTTCTTTCTTTCTTTCTTTCTTTCTTTCTTTCTTTCTTTCTTTCTCTTTCTTTCTTTCTTTCTTCCTTCCTTCCTTCCTTCCTTCCTTCCTTCCTTCCTCTTCTTCTTCTTTCTTTCTTCTATTATTTTTTTTTTTGTCTTTTTGAGACCGGGTCTCCCTGTAGCCCCAGCTGGCCTGGAACTCACTCTGTAACCAGGTGGCCTTGAACTCACAAGATCCGCCTGCCTCTGCCTCCTAAGTGCTAGGATTAAAGTCGTGTGCCACCACGCCCAGGTCTTCATTTATTTATTTATTTATTATATTTTTATATTGATGCTTTGGTGAATTTCATAGCATCATTCCAATTCAGTCAAAGGCATATTTTTCCCCTTGCTTCCCCCCTACCCCCCCACAACCAAAGATCATGGCATTCTGGCCATAACCTTCCTGCATATTTCTCTTTGTTTTTTTTTTTCCTATTTTTTTATATCAAGTGAAATCCATGAGTACAAGCATCCTTCATGTAAAACCAAAATTTGCAGGCCGTTGTGCACCAAACCCCCACAGCCCCAACCTTCCACAGCGGGGGTCAGGATGATTAATCAAATAGGGTCCAGACTACATTGCTTTGTTGTTCACCTTCACCCAATCGCAGCCCTTACAATTCTAAACAATCGCCCCGTCTTCCCAGATTATTCCCTGGGCTTAGAAAAGCGCACAGGTGATGAGAAGCAAAACAGTCCACTTTCTGTGGAGCTGTTGTTTTGGAATCTGGTCAATTCTGGCTGTTTCCTTTCATGGGCTGATAGTTTGTCAGGAATAACCGTTTCGATCCTACTAATGAAGGCACAAGCAATTAGATATATAGGTATTTAAACAGATTAATAAGTTATGGTAGGTTACTTGGTATAGACACATATGTTTAGATAATATGTGATCCTATGAGTTAACATTTTTTCCTGGTAAATATGACAGGAGTCTTACTGTGTTTACTTATCATCTCCTAACCTGTAGAGGATGTAAGGTGTGGCATCAGCCAGGGGTTCCTCCAAAAGAGAGCCAATAGCCAATTAGATTTTGGATATCAGGCATATGGCTGCCTCTGCTGCACAGTATTTCCAGGAGCAGGTATGTAGCTGTGTGACGGTGGAGTCTTGCTTGACTCAAGGGAGTGTGGCCCTACATGTGACAGCTATTTGTATGAGTCCTGGTGAAGACTTCCTTCTAGGTGCAACCGCAGGGGTTTTGAATGTGAGGACTTTCTTTGCCTCCCCCCAGAAACAGAAGAAATATGACGATGATGGGGGTGCTCTCCAACTGTAAATTGGAGACAAACTATTATAGAGGTAAATCTCTTATAAAAACTGGTTAAAACCTGCCTTTTTAATTGTAATAACAAAAAACTCGACTAACCATAGGAACATAAGAAACTATGAAAAGGATTATCTCTATTCAGAACCAAATATAATACTTAAACTATGTGCTTAAGTCCTTAAACTATGCACTTAAGCAAAATATATCAATACAGGAGCTCTGACATCAGTAATGGATTATTCTACCAGGGAGATGTTGGCCAGGGGATCTAAGGCCCCACAAAAGGTAAAGGCTCCTTGCCTCTAAACTGGGATATTTGCAGGAAGAGAGGCGATAAGGCCCTGCTGCTGAAGACCTGACGTTAACATGGGGAAGATGTATTGAGACCACACATGCAAGTGTACAGATGGACTCTGGAACACCAGAGAGTGTTACCAAAGGCCACTAAACCAAAACCAATAAAGTCTTCATTTATTTTTAAGGGATTCTACAATATAAGAGCACAGTTGTTTTCAGATCATGTTGACGTTGCTCAATTTGCCATACAATTATGTAATTGGTGCTAGCATCCACAGATGAGGTAAACCATTAGTCGTTTATTTTTTCTGCGACTGTGTTACTTCACTCAGCATGATATCTTCTAGCTCCATCTAAATACAATAAATCTACCAAAGATAAACAAACAACACTTCAATATTTTAAACAGACACATACCAAGTAATGATTTCAAGGTAGGAATTAATGCCTCCCGACTTAAAAAAAATGCATTCTCAGATGGATTCAGAAAAATAATTTTACCAGGCACTCAAAAATATTTACACTATTACAAAGTTCCACAACTGGTCAAACACAAAGAAAAAGTGTCTCCAAGAACCCCAGCCCTAAAAGACCCATGTGCAATGCAACCTCTACACCTAAGCCAGGGAACAAAACAGAAAAGGAAGAAAAGAGAATATTATTTCATCTATCAATTCTCACCAGTGAAGCTTCCTCATGAATACATGGTGATTGACCTAGAAGACCACAACTGACCAAAGTGCATAGAATAAGAACCTGCATATTACATATTTCTTGGTAGGACACATCAAATTCTTGCCTTCCATGGCTCATGGACTTTGGTAGAAGAGGAGTCAGAAAGATTGCAAGGACTAGGGATAGGAGAAGACCCTGAGGTAACAGTTTTACAGACAGCTTGGAAGTCATTTATATGAAATTGCAGCTAGAGTAACAGCATGCACAAAACCCATGGATATTCAATAAAAAGAAAAACCCACCAAAGAAGTAGCCACCAAAGAAGTAGGGAATTAAGTAAAAAGCCCAAACCTTACCTAAGTAAATACTGGAAATACTGGGGACTGGTCTCCTGGAGAGAAATATTTGGTTTCTTATAAGGGAGTGACTCTAGATAGCTTTAAGAGATGCTTATGTGGGGGTTGGAGGGATGGCATAGAAGTTAAGAATGCCGACCGCTCTTACAGAGGACCCGGGTTCGATCCCCAGCACCCAAATGGCGGCTGAAAACTGTCTGTAACTCCAATTCCAGGAGAACTCCAGTTCCAGGGAAATCTGACACCCTTTTCTGACCTCCGCGGCATTGCACGACACGGGTGCACAGATCTATATGCAGACAGTACATTCATACACATATAAATAAATAAATAAACAAATAAATAAATAAATAAATAAATAATTTTTTTAAAAGAGATGCTTTTGTATGAACTCATACCTAGGGATATTTGGGCACAAAAATTGACTCAGTAGGCTCTAACATACATGACAGAATGCATGAAAGCCAGTTGGAGTTTATGGGGATATACAGATGGTAATGAAAATATGATCAAGACATTGTATGAAATTTGTATCAATCAATAAAAAATAAAAATACATATTATTAGTTTATTTTACTCAGTTTACAAATAGTATTTTGATGAACATTTTTCAATTCAACTCTTTCCTCAATGATTTTATTCTTTTTTTTATAATAGGTACCAGAATATACTCTGCTATCTTCCATGTTTTTAACATATTGGGGTCCTGCAGTCTACAGTGTAAGTACCTTAATTTTGTAGGTGCTGTGGTTAGAAATAGAAAACATTCTTCCTCAATAAATATCCTAATATGTAGGTAGAGGAAGGTCAACTGTGGCTGCATTGTTTTTAAATGGCTGTCTCTCTTTCATACCTGAATCTGCCCGTGTGTGAAAATGGCTTATATCAACAAACTGTGCAAGACAAACTCATGATACAGAGCGTGTGATACTTACAGAGCATGAGGCAGGGGGTCTGAGATCAGGCGCTGAGAGATGACATCACTCTGCTTATATAAAGGAGATTCTGTATACAATAAACGGATGCTTCTTTGCCATTAGATCAGAGTCCATGTCCATTACTTTCTATATGTATGTAAGTTAAGCCCACTGGGCTTGTGTTTGTGTGTGCTAGTGGAGAACTGGTTGGGATAAGGTCCTACTGTTGGACCATCAACCTGGGAAAAGAGTATCAAGTAGCCAGCTGGGTCTTGACTGGACAGAGGCCTGCAGGGAGCCATGAGTCTGTGAAATCTGTCTGGGGTGTGGTCAGTCCCCATCAGATGAGATTTATGTGACCATAACAGAGTGGCAGCTGACACCTCAAGGCCAAAGGTCTGTGTCTGGCAAAGAGCTTGGCCTGACCAGGCTGTGGGGCAGAAGTCCTCAGTCAGCTGGTGTCCTGCATCTTTGTGTCAGCTCCGATGAGAAGCCACTGGCAGCTTCTTTCTCCCTTTGTTCTCTTTTAATCCAGCAGACATACTGTTCCTCCCCAATTGCAGGAGAGTGTTAACTACACCAGTAGGACAGATGTGTGGAAACACTGACAAGGACAGGATAAGACTCAATTCATCACCAGTTCAGATCAGAAAACCCAAGAAACCAGGGGCCATTAGAATATGAGGAAATGTTTTACTAAAGTGAAAGGGAATAAATTTTGCTATTTAAAGATTGCTCAATTTCCACATCTCAAATTTTAATGGCAACAAAATGACAGAATCAAACATCTTACAAGATCCTTAACTGAATTTCACGGCAAAACTCCGTAATATTTATAGAAAAAGAAATAAAAATTTACCAGATACAAATATATAGGAAAATACACAATATGATTCAGAATCTGTCAAGAATGACACACAAGGACATTATAACGTTACCATGAGTATATTGATTATATTCTCCATATTAAAAGAATGGGCAAAATAGGTTAAGATAGAAAAAGAAGCCGGGAGTGGTGGCGCACGCCTTTAATCCTAGCACTTGGGAGGCAGCAGCAGGTGGATCTTTGTGAGTTCAAGGCCAGCCTGGTCTACAGAGTGAGTTCCAGGTCAGCTGGGGCTACAGGGAGACCCTGTCTTGAAAACAACAAAAAAAAAAGAAAAAGAAACGAAAATTAAATGTAAAAGACCCATATCAAACAGTAATA
>VZQC01000216.1:4640125-4651354 GCA_009823505.1 Rhizomys pruinosus | reverse complement strand
AATAGCCAATTAGATTTGGGATATACAGACATATGGCTGCCACTGCTGCACAGTATTTCCAGGCAGATGAGGTGTAGCTGGTGCTGACGGAGGAGTCTTGCTTGACTCAAGGAGACCTATATTTGCTTTATTGGTTTAGTGGTCTTTGGTAACACTCTCTGGCATCCCAGAGACCATCTGTATACTTGCAAGTGCGGTCTCCATACATCTTTTCCATGTTTGTATCAGGTCTTCAACAGCAGGGCCTTATCACCTCTCTTCCTGCAGATATCCCAGTTAGGAGGCAAGGAGCCTTTACCATTTGTGGGGGCTTGGATCCCTTGGCCAACATCTCCTTGGTAGAATAATCCATTGTTGATGTCAGAGCCATAACATTTTCATTCCTGTTTTGCCACAAGATCACATGTTAATTTCACAAAACAAAATGCAGCATAATTTAAAAGCCCCACACTCATTTTTTTTTTATTCCAGTGGTTTAAATTTCAATGTCTGTAAATGTAGCCAGTCTTTCAATTGGTATTTTCTAAAATCCAAAAGAAGTAACAGTCATTCTTAGGAACATTTCTATATTTTCCAAAAGGGAAAATGGCATGTACAATAACCTGGAGTCTGCACTGCAGCTAAAACTTCAGCATCACCAATGGTTCCTTCTAACCCCTCTTTGGGGAGACTTCAACCATATAAAATAGTGGGATACCTACATGTCTTCAAAACAAGTATAGTGGTGAAAGCTTCCTAACACTCTGTGGGGTTTCTCTTCACTTCCCTGATTGTTTCTTTCACTGTACAGAAACTTTTTGAGTTTAATGAGGTCCCACTTATCAATTGTTGACCTTATTTCCTACACAACTGCTGTCTGATTTAGAAAGTCTTTTCTAAAGAGAGATGGCCTAGTGGTTAGGAGCGCCGACGCTCTCGCAGAGGACCTGGGTTTGATCCCCAGCACCCACATGGCTGCCGAGAGCCGTCTGAAACTCCAATTCCAGGAGAACTCCAGTTCCAGGGGAATCCGAGACCCTCTTCTTACCTCCGCAGCATTGCACGACACGGGTGCACATACTTGCATGCAGACAGTACATTCATACACATACAGAAATAAAATTAATTAAAAAAAATTAAAGAAAAAGTCTTTTCCTACACCTATGTCTTGTAGGTTGGTGCCAACTTTTTCTTCTATCACCTTCAGAGTTTCGGGTTTCATGTTGAGGTATTTGGTCCACTTGAAGTTGATATTTGTTCAGGATGAGAGGTGGGGGTTTAATTTTATTCTTCTACATATCCAGTTTTGCCAGCACCATTTGCTGAAGATGCTATCTTTCCTCCAATGATCTTTTTTGGCCCCTTTATCAAATATGAGGTGGCTGAAATTATATGAGCTCAAGTTTGGATCATCAATTTTGTTCCATTGGTTGATGGGTCTGTTTTTGTGCCAGTACCTGGCTGTCTTTATGTATATAGCCCTGTAATACTGCTTGAAGTCTGGAAAGGAATCCCCCTGTACTGCACTTTTCACTCAGGGTTACTTCAGTAATTCAGGGTCTTTTGTTATACCATATAGATTTAAGGAATTTTTTTCCAAGTCTGTGAAGAAATTCATGGTTATGTTAATTGTGATTGCATTGAATCTGTACATTAATTTGGGTAAAATGGATATTTTTATTATATTAATTTTTCTATTCCATGAGCCTGGGAAGTTTTTCCATCTTTTGATGTCACCTTCAATCTCCTTCTTCAGGGATTTAAAATTTTTCTTTTAGAGATCTTTTATGTCTTTGTTTAGGTTTGTCCCCAGGTATATTTTTTGAGGCTATTATAATTAGAAAGGTCTCCTTATATTCCTTCTCCAGTTGCTTATTGTTGGTGTAAAGAAAGGCTACTGATTTGTCTAGGTTAATTTTGTACCCTGCCACTTTACTGAATCTCTTAATTGTTTCTAAGAGTTTTCTAGTGGAGTTTTTAGCATCCTTCAGGTAAACTACCATATCTTCTGCAAATGGACACTTTGACTTCCCCTTTTCCAATTACTATTCATTTAATTTCCCTTTCTTGCCTTAATGACCTAGCGAGCTTTTCAGGCACTATACTGAAGAGTAGTGGACATAGGGGGCAGCCTTTCTGGGTACCCACCTTTAAAGGGAATAATTCTAGTTTTTCTCCATTTATGATGATGTTGGCTGTGGGTTTGTTATATAGCACTTTGATTATATTTAGGAATGTTCCCCTCAGTTCAATTTCCTCTAGAACTTTATATATGAAGGAATGCTGGATCTTGTCAAAAGCTTTCTCTGCATCAATTGAGATAATTGTATGATTTTCCTCTTTCAGACCATTTATGTGTTTTATGATATTTGTTGATTTACGTATGTTGGACTATCCCTGCATCTCTGATGTGAATCCAGTTTGATCATGATAGATGATCTCTTTGATGTTGGTCAGTGATTTGGGTATGCGATTTGCAAATATTTTGCGGAGAATTTTTGCATCTGTGTTCATTAGTGAGATGGGTCTATAGTTTTCTTTGTTGGTTGTGTCTTTGCCTGGTTTTGGTATTAGAGTGATACTGGCTTCATAGAAGGAGTTTTGGAGATTGAGTAGTAATGGTGGTAAGACCTCCTTAAATGTTTTATAGAATTCTGCCGTGAAACCATCTGAGCCTGAGCTCTTTTTAGTTGGGAGGTTTTTTTATTACATCTTCAATTTCCTCCAATGTTATGGGTCTGTTTAAATTGTCAAGCTCTATGGGCTGGAAAGATAACCTAGTGGTTAAGAATGCCAACTGCTCTTGCAGAGGACCCAGGTTCAATCCCCAGCACCAACGTGGTGGTTGAGAACTGTCTTTAACTCCAGTTCCAGGGGAATCCGACGCCGTCTTTTGATCTCCTCATCATTGCACAACACGGGTGCACAAACCTCCATGCAGACAGTACACTCATACACATAAAAAATAAAAAAAGTCAATCTCTTCTTGGTTAAGATTTGTTGGTTCCTGGGATTTTAGATATTCATCCATTTCTCTTAGGTTTTCAAACTTTGTAAACTATAGGTTTTTGAAGTATTCTCTTATTTTTCTCTGGAAATGTTCCTTATCTGTTGTCATGCTTCCCTTTTCATCATGAATAGTATTAATTTGGAGTTGCTCTTTTATTTTTTTCTTCTGGTTAACTGGGATAGAGATCTGTCTATCTTCTTTATCTTTGTAAAGAACCAGCTTTTGGATTCATTGATATTTTTCATATTGGTTCCGAACCTTCACCACTGATACATCTGGCAGAGCATTAATTCCATAATATATAAATCTCAAAAAACAAAGAAGAAAACAAATGACTCACTCAAAAGATGGAATAAAGCACTAAACAGAGACTTCACTAGTGAGGAAGTAAAGATGGTTGGGAAATATCTTACAAAATGTTCAGCATCATTAATTAATGAAATGCAAATTAAGCCAGGCGTGATGGTGCACGCCTTTAATCCTAGCACTCGGGAGGCAGAGGCAGGCAGATCTTTGTGAGTTCAAGGCCATCCTGGTCTACAGAGTGAGNAAAAAAAAAAAAAAAAAAAAAAGAAATGCAAATTAAAACCACTCTAATATATCATCTCACTCCAATAAGACTGGCTAAGATCAAGAAAACGAAAAACACCAAATGCTGGAAAGATTGTAGGGAGAGGGGAACACTCATCCACTGCTGGTGGAACATAAATTCCTACAACTACTGTGAAAAGTAGTGTGGAGAACCCTTAAAATCTCAAAATGAGCCTACACCTGACCAAACCATACCACTCCTGGGTATATAGCCACAAGACTAATCCTACATGCACATCTGTGTTTACTACACCTCTTTTCACAATAGCGAAGAGCTGGAACAAACCCAAATGCTCCTCAACTGAGGGCTGGGTAACAAAATGTGGCACATCTTCACAATGTAGTTCTATGCAGTGATTAAGAAAGAGGACATCATGAACTTTGCAGGTAAATGGATCTAACTCAAAGCCATTATGTTAAGTGAATTAACACAGTATCAAAACAAAACAAAACAAAACAAAACAAAATGGGGAATGGTTTCCCTCATTTGTGGATGCTAGTACCAAATTCCCCAATTCAGAGGGAAGCTGAGCAGCATTATTCTTATGTTTCTTTCTATCTGAAAGAAAATGTGAGGTTATAATGTGAATCCCTTAACGAGCCCTAGAATTTACTTACCACTTACTTTCAGACATGGTAATTAGTGTATATGGGCTGAAGGTATATAGTCATATTTTGGGGGTATTTTTGAGACAGGGTCTCCCTTTGGTCTCAAATGGCCTGGAGCTCGATCTGTAGACCAGGCTGGCCTTGAACTCTCATGTATCAGCCTGTCTATGCCTCCTGAGTGCTGGGATTAAAGGTGTGTGTCACCATGCCTGGCAAATATATTCATGTTTTAGGGTAATATAAAATTAATGGGAAAATGTGAACTCCTAAATATTTATCAGAGTTAACATACAGATTATTCCTGGAGGACATAATTCTGGTACATATATGACATTTATCTAGGCTTATTTTGGAACAATACAAGAGGGAAGGAACCACACCAATATAAGGTCTGGGTCAAAGAATAAGCTGATATAGTTAAATTCTGCCCCAAACAATAAACCTTTGCAGAGAAAAACTTTAAAAAGTCTGAGAGAGGGGCTGGAGAGATAGCCTAGTGGTTGAACACTGAGTGCTCTTGCAGAGGAGCCGGGTTCGATTCCCAGCTCCCACATGGCGGCTAAGAACAGTCTGTAACTCCAATTCCAGGAGAACTCCAGTTCCAGGGGAATCCGAGACCCTCTTCTGACCTCCGTGGCTTTGCACGACATGGGTGCACAAACCTACATGCAGACAGTACATTCATACACAGACAAAAATAAATAAAATTAAAAAATAAAATAAAAAGTCTGTGAGAAAGCTGCAGGAAATGTATGGCAGAATGCATGACCTGGGATGGGGTTGGAGGAAGGGAAAGGGGAATATGGCTAAGATGAATTGAAAAATGATGTGTGAAATACACAAAACATCAATAAAATATTTTTAAGAATTAAAAATGGAAAAGAAGATTTAAATCCATCATGGAGGGAAGTCAAGCAGGAAATCACAGCAGGGACCTAGAGATAGGAACTAGTGCATAGACCATTGGGGAGCTCTGCTTACTATATTGCTTCCACTGCTTTGCTGATCAATGGTTCTTATACAGCCCAGGCCCGTTTTCTCAGGGATCGACTTTACCCATGATAGTCAGAGGTCTGCTCTGTCATTAGCAACTGAAAAATTGTCCAGAGACACCCCAACAGTCCAATGTGAAGGAAGAGGAAATTTCTCAAATGAGAATACTTCTCCCAAGTATGTCTAGGCCTATGTTCAGATAATATGCCCATTGTTATATTTAACTATAGTGAACATCTATAAACTGCACACACACACACACACACACATCTATATATATATAAGTATATATATATATAATAAATATATAAGAGAGAGAGAGAGAGAGAGAGAGAGGTTGATTAATTAAGAACATTTGAGCACAGCAATAAGATTGAATTGGGGAGAGGGATGGGTGGAAATAGCAATAAGTACTCATGTATGAAGTTCCTAAAAATTATTTAAATAAAACAAATGGAAAACTCTAACTGTTTCTGAGGGAAATGATAGATAGGAAGCAAGAACTGAGTGAGTCTACAAACATAAGGAGCTGAAGGGTTTCAAATTATGTGTTTGCCCTAAAATAAAATAGGACTCGTGAATATGTGATACACCATCTTAATTTTTTCATAGCTCTGTGTATAGTTTATTTACTTTAAAATACATTTTGGATTTGTTCTAGTCAAAACATAGATATAATAAGAAGTTACTACACAAATAAGCAACTCATAGTTCTTCCAGATAAGGTGTACAAATACAATATTTCTTAGCACAGGAGAATGAAAATTCTGTTTTGACATTTCACACCATATGAAGTAGAAGTGGCATATGAATTGTGGGATTTCCAAAATGACTTTAAAGGAGAAAACTCAACTATAATTTTTTTTATTTAAATTTCTGTTGTGTATGAAATGTACTGGTCCCCTGCATGTATCTGGTGCACCTGTGTCGTGCAATGCCGCGGAGGTCACACACACGGGTGTCGGATTCCGCCTGGAGAGCTGGAGTTCTCCTGGAATTGGAGGTTTCAGACGGTTTCCAGCCGCATATGTGGGTGCTGGGGATCGTAACCCCAGGGATCCTCATGTCAAGAGCGGTGGCACCTTAAAACCGCTAGGCCATCCTCCAACCCCTATTTTGATAAATAAAATAAATTATATATAATATATATATATATATAATTAAAATATTTCTAGAAACATATAACCAAATATCCCATCTTCTTAGGTTTCACCAAAGCTTTTGCTGAGAAGGAGATGACATGTAAAATAGAAACTGAAAATTTTCCAAGATACAGAGAGTAGGAGACTATGCAATGTTCAGTCATAATTGAGACACCTGTTTCATAACAACTCCTCCCAAGGCTCAGATATCATTTTGGAACAGCGGGTAGAAAGATTGTAAGGGACAGAGACAAGAAAGCAGTGCTTTCCAGAGACAACAGGGTAGGTGCACATATGAATTCACAATTGTGATAATATTCACAAGACATGCACAAGATAAAGAGAGATAAAATCCCATCACAGAGAGGGAAATGGGCACACTGTCCAATTCCTAGCACAGAAGATAAGGGCAAGTGATAGCTGCTAAGAGATGGAGATTCAGTCTTCTTTAAGTGCATGTACCCTTGTAAGGCAACAATGCTCCAGTGGAAGGCTGAAAAACTAAGAGTATATGGATAGCAAGTTGAATGAGTCTTAAAAAATAAAAGGAAATACTTGGGTTGCAAACATGCCTGACTTCTTTTTCATTGAATCTGCTGGTTGAACTCAATTCTTCACATATTATTGGAAGCTCTTTACTGATATATATATCCCCAGCTCAAAAAGTGATTTCCATGCTGATCAATTTAATTTAATTCAGGACTAGTGAGGTTGTTGCCACTTTTAAGGGGAAATACAGCAATAGTATGAAAACTTCTACTAGGATATATCCAATTATTGTATGAGTAATTACAGGTATAGAAGTTTTTTTTTTTTTTTGGTTTTCTAATGTTAAAAAAAATAATCACAGGCCAGGGATGTTGCCACACAACTTTAGTTTGAACCCTCAGAAGGCAGAGGCAGGTGGATCTCTGGGAGTTCAAGGCCACCCTGGTCTACATAGTGAGTTCCAGGACACCTGGAGCTACAGGGAGACCCTGTCTCAAAAAGACCAAAAAAATAATCAAAATAATCACAAATATGAAGTTATCATGATCATATGTTCATCTACTAAAATTATAAGGTAATTTGCACACTAATAAAATAAAATGCAATGATTTGATTCTTACCTATCCTTATGGTCAAAGAGGAAATAATTCCAAAATCTTTTTTTTTTGATAGTTTGGTATAGTGAATATTCTAAGTCACATGAGATTCTTGCTAATGTAGAAGGATTAAAGTGAGTTGCTATTAATTCACTTATTTATTTGTTTGTGTATTTATTTACATTTTATTTCCTCTTTTGTAATACCCATCTTATTTTCTTCTTCCTAAAAGAAATTTCATTTAAAGTTATTTTCAAAAGAAAAAAGAATATCAATTACGAATGGATATCTGAGGTCTACCTTTACTTTTCTGTACTTTTATTATTCAGAAATGCCTTGAAATACTGATTTTTGGAGTGGGGATTTGGGACAGGGACTCTCTGTAGCCCCAGTTACCCTAGAACTCACTATATTGATCAGACTGAGCTTTATATCACAGAGACCTCCATCTTCTGTTCCCAAGTGATGGTACTAATGGCTTGTTTCACAATGGCCAGCTGAGTTGCTAATTTTTTTAAATTTTTTACTGATGTTTTGTGTATTTCATACATCATTTCTCAATTCAGTTCAGGCATATTCCACTTTCCCTTCCCCCCATCCCACCCCACCCCAGACAATGCATTCTGCCATAACTGTCCTGCATCTTTCTCTCAGTCTTTTTTTTTAAATTAGGAAATCACATTTTCCTCCATTAATTTTATATTAATCTAAAATACAGATACATATTATTCCCCCATGTATAGTAATTACCGAGTCTGAGAATAATTGGTGGGTAGGTTCTAGAGCCCATTGAGAGATTCACATTATACCAACATAGTTGCTTTCAGATAAACAAAAATATAACAATAATGTCATTCAGGTTCCTTTCGTCTGGGGGATTTGGTGCTAGCATTCACAAATGAGAGAAACCATTCTCTGTTTGTCTTTCGGGGTCTGGGTTACTTCACTCAGCATAATGGCTTGGAGCTCCATCCATTTACCTGCAAAGTTCATAATGCAATCTTTCTTTACTGCTGAATTTACTCCATTGTGTAGATGCATCACATTTTTGTCATCCACTCATCTGTTGAGGGACATTTGGGTTGGTTCCAGCTCTTTACTATTGTGAAGAGAGCTGCAATAAACATGGACGTGTATGTATCTTTGAGGTAGGATGAGTCTTTGGGGTATATACCCAGCAGTGGTATGATTGGGTCAGGTGGTAGGCTCATTCTGAGTCTTTTAAGGGTTCTCCACACTGCTTTCCACAGTGGTTGTACAAGTTTGCATTCCCACCAGCAGTGGTTGAGTGTTCTCTTTTGTCCACAACCTGTCCAACATCTGCTGTCTTTTGTTTTCTTGATCTTAGCTAGTCATATTGGATGATATCTGAGAGTGGTTTTAATTTGAGCTCATACAATTTCAGCCACCTCATATTTGACAAAGGGGCAAAAAACCCTCAGTGGAGGAAGGATAGCACCTTCAGCAAATTGTGCTGGCAAAATTGGATCATCATTTGTAGAAGAACATAATTAAACCTGTACCTCTCACTCTGTACAAAAATCAACTCCAAGAGGATCAAAACCTGAAGTTGATAGAAGAAAAAGTTGGCAACAACCTACAAGACATAGGTGTAGGAAAAGACTTTCTAAATCAGACAGCAGCTGCACAGGAAGTAAGGTCAACAATCAACAAATGGGACCTCATAAAACTCAAAAGCTTCTGTACAGCAAAAGAAACAATCAAGGAGGTGAAGAGAAACCCACAGAATGGGAGGAAATCTTTACCAGTGATACATCTGACAGAGCATTGACATCAAGAATATATAAACTACTCAAAAAACACAGAAGTGGGGCTGGAGAAATGGCCTAGTGGTTAAGAGTGTCAACTGCTTTTGCAGAGGACCCAGGTTCGATCCCCAGTGTAGAGAGTGGGTGTGGCGACAGTCCTAAGAAGGCACCCAAGACTTTAGCAAAGTTTTATGACTAACACCTGAGTCTTATGACTAACACCTGATTCCCTCCTACCTCAAAGTAAAGCCACGTCCACCGTTTGAGCTGTGCAGGTGCACCCTGTATACAAGATCAGGCCAGATGATACCAATAGACTAAGGCCACGCAACCTGGGCTGGGAAGGTGGATAAATAGAGGGACTTTCTAGATAGAGGGACTCTCTCTCCTTTCTAGTCTGAGAGAGAAGCTTGCTTGCCTGAGGAAGGAGAAGGCTTAGAGGGAGAAGCTTGGAGAAGGAGAAAAGATGTGCCTGAATAAACCGTTCTGACAAGACCTGCCTGCCTGAATAATAAACCTCTTTGAGAAGAACGAGCGAGAGGTGCTTTGTTGCTGTGGCTTCATACAAGTGTTTCCTACAAGTGTGCAAGTGTTTCTTACAAGTGGTGGCCCACCCGGGGAGGCGGAGCAACGGCCATGCTCAGCCCAGAGCCCCCGGAACTTTAGCCAAGTCTTATGTGCGGCCTTGGGCTCTGAGTGTGTTGGGGACGCGGGCCGGATGAGGCAGCGATGAATGGCTTCAGTATCGAGAAAGACAGCCGCGAGGGACCTTGAGCAAGTGCAGAAGAGCATCTCACAAAAGAGGCTCAAGCTGGATAACGACCACAGAGTAAGCGCAACAAAGAGAGAAAAGACATTTGCTGAGCAGCAGAGACTTACGACCGCATCGTAAGTGCAACAAAGAGACTTAAGAACAACTGCAGTGTAAGCGCAACAAAGAGACTTAAGACATTTGCTGCAGAGACTTTAACAGAGCTGCAGAGACTTAAGAATGCAGCGTAAGCACAACAAAGAGAATTAAGCAGACCAGGACTTCAGACCAGGCTTCAACAGGGCTCGGCTAGCAGAGACTGTGAGCAGGCACTTGGAAGGGCCTTGGTGCTGCAGGCTCGGCGTAGCCAGAAAGAACCCACCGAGCTGGCTCGGGCACCGATCAGACAGACCCAGAGAGAAAAACCAGTCGTTCGACTGAAACTTGGTGAAGGAAGTGCGGGGCGCGCAGAAGATGCGAAGGAAGCGCAGGGTGCACAGGAGATGACGTCGGCGGCCAGCAGCCTGCAGGCGAGGAGGTGGAGCAACCCCGCCGAAGTGGCAGTTCAGGCTTTCTCGTGACAGAGGCTGAACTGGGGACTGGGGCACTGCTGTGTGCAGGAAAAGGAAAGTAAAGCCCAGAAAAGGGGGAAAGTAAAGCCCGGAAAAGGGGGAACAGTTAAAGTCCAGTAAAGGGGGAACAGTTAAAGCCTGGTAAAGGGGGAACAGTTAAAGCCCGGTAAAGGGGGAACAGTTAAAGCCCGGTAAAGAGGGAACAGTTAAAGCCCGGTAAAGGGGGAACAGTTAAAGCCAAGAAAAGGGGGAACAGTTAAAGCCCGGAAAATGGGGAACAAGTAAAGCCCGGTAAAGGGGGAACACTTAAAGCCCGGAAAAGGGAAAAGGGGGCCTGGAAAAGAGGAAAGCTACCCGGAAATGGGGACAATAAGGAAAGCTCCCCGGTAAAGGGGACAATAAGGGAAGCTCCCCGGAAATGAGGACAATAAGGAAAGTTCCCCAGAAATGGGGACAATAAGGAAGGCTCCCCGGTAAATGGGGACAATAAGGAAAGCTCCCCGGTAAATGGGGACAATAAGGAAAGCCCCCGGTAAATGGGGACAATAAGGAAGGCTCCCCGGAAATGGGGACAATAAGGAAAGCTCCCCGGTAAATGGGGACAATAAGGAAAGCTCCCTGGAAATGAGGACAATAAGGAAAGCTCCCCGGAAATGGGGACAATAAGGAAAGCTCCACGGAAATGGGGACAATAAGGAAGGCTCCCTGGAAAAAGGGGACAATAAGGA
>VZQC01000216.1:4512241-4638814 GCA_009823505.1 Rhizomys pruinosus | reverse complement strand
CACCGTTTGAGCTGTGCAGGTGCACCCTGTATACAAGATCAGGCCAGATGATACCAATAGACTAAGGCCACGCAACCTGGGCTGGGAAGGTGGATAAATAGAGGGACTTTCTAGATAGAGGGACTCTCTCTCCTTTCTAGTCTGAGAGAGAAGCTTGCTTGCCTGAGGAAGGAGAAGGCTTAGAAGGAGAAGCTTGGAGAAGGAGAAAAAATGTGCCTGAATAAACCGTTCTGACAAGACCTGCCTGCCTGAATAATAAACCGCTTTGAGAAGAACAAGCAAGAGGTGCTTTGTTGCTGTGCCTTCATACAAGTGTTTCCTACAAGTGTGCAAGTGTTTCATACACCCCAGCACCCACATGGTGGCTGAGAACCGTCTTTCCCTCCAGTTCCAGGGGAATCTGACACCCTCTTCTGACTTCCTCAGCTTTGCATGACACAGGTGCACAAACCTGCATACAGACATTGCATTCATACATATATCAATAAATAAAATTAAAAAAAAAAGAAGACAAATGACTTACTCAAAAGATGGAGTAAAGACCTGAACAGAGAGTTCACCAGTAAGGAAGTAAAGATGGCAGAGAAACATCTTAAAAAGTGTTCAACATCATTAATAATTAAGTAAATGCAAATTAAAACCACTCTCAGATATCATCTCACTCCAATATGACTAGCTGAGTTGCTGATTTTAAGAAGATGACTCAATAAACATTAAATTAGCCTGCTTTTATAAATTCAGCCTAGTGTTGCAAGGAAATATTTTTGAGACTACTCCAACCGTACCCCCACTGGTACCCAAATGAATAAATACCACATAAAACAGAGTTATCTATGTTGCATCTATGTTTACTGTAGCACAGTTCACCAATTCCAGGAGACGAAAACAGTTGATCAACAGATAAACATAAAAAAGGATTTGAAGCAGAAACAATATGGGGGTTAAATATAGCCATAAAGATAAATAAAATTTTGGAATTTTAGGATAACAGACAGATCTGGAGCTTATCATAGCATGTGAACTTGTAAACCAACCATGTTCCAGTGGATGGCTGCATACATAAGAGTATATGGATAGCAAATTGAATGAGTCTTCAAAATAAAAGGACACAAATTTGAAGGGTATAGAAGGGAAGGATTGGTTTTATCAAGTTGAGGAAAACAGAGATTGAAAACATGATCAAATACATTGTCAATTATAAAAGAACAAATGCAAACAATCTTTAAATGGCAGTCTTTATGGCATTAAAACAAAACAAAACATACCACAATGTTTATTTCCTGTCACTTTTGCTGCCCAAACATTTTAATGCATAAAACAGGTATTATATGATGTCTGTCATATACATAGAATGTAGAATCTAGAATCAATTCAAACATGACCCCCAAAATCAGAGGTTCAATAAGGCAAATGGGGCCAGCAGGACAACACGAAGAGATGAGTAATATAAGACAGCTATCAGGGTAGATAGAACCAAAAAATGTATAAAAATGTCACAGGATGGAACTAAAGGACATTATGCCATGTGAAATTAGCTAAGCAGAGACTAGACTCGCACGTGCATGTTTGTGCACGCACGCACGCACACACACACACACACACACACACATACACACACACAAGTCGTCAGTATGGATCTGATGACATGGGCCTGTATTCCCAGCTACTTAGAAGATTTAAGAAAGATTTTTAAGAATAAAATATGTCCATACAGCAAAGTCATTTCTGAATGGGGCTACAAAATAGATAAGAGCAATAGCTGGCAAATAGTTTTGCATGTAAATAGAAATGTGAATATAAATGGTAGTAAGTACAAGTGTGAAGAAATAGCTACTAGAATGTATAAATTCTTTGCTATGTAATCATAGAATAATAGATAAATACCCAGAAGACATGAAGAATTTCAAAGGAGAAAACCAAATAATCAATAAATATGCAAACAATCTTTTAAAATATCTTATCAATTTTATTTTATGTACATTAGTCTATTCTTTGCATGTATGTACCTGAACTCATGCTGTACAATGGCCACTGGGGTCAGAAGAGCATGCTGGATCCCCAGGTACTGGATTTACAGAAAGCTGTTAGCTGCCATGTAGGCACCTGTGCCCCTTATCTAAGCCTAGGGAACAATCTGCGGAAGAGGGGGCATGGTAGAATGTAAGGGCTGCGATTGGGGTTAATGGTGAAACTACAACAATATAGACTGGATACTCATTTGATCAACTTGATTGAACATACAAGCCCCTCCTGCTGGATGGTGGGACCCATGAGCTGTGTGGGTTTGGGCACAACTGCTTGCAAATTGGTTTTACATGAAGGATGCTTGTACTCACAAATTATCACTTATTGTTAAAAAAATGAAAACAAAACAAAACAAAAAAGCAGAGAAAGATGCAGAAAACTTACAGCAGAATGCATGATCTGGGATGGGTAGGGGTGGGGTGGGGGGAAGGGAAGGGGATATATGCCTGAACTGAATTGGAAAATGATGTATGAAATACACAAAGCATCAATAAAAAAAATAAATAAATAAAAAATAAAGAAATTAAAAAAATCTTACTTTCGAAAAAAAAGTATTCATACCATTTGGCTTTGTAATTTTAATTTTGGGAGAATTTATCTTAGGGTGTGATATAATAATTGGTCAAGCTTTGGGTAAAATGCTATCAGTCACAACATTAATCAAATAAAATCTTCAGCATATCCTTAGGATTGAATATTTATGTAAACACCAAACATTATAAAGAATGTAAGCCTGTGGTCAAATTATTCACTTAATGTACTATGTTAATGATGTATACAAATTGTTATGTCAACCAGGGTTTAATAATAAAAAAACAGAAACCTAAAAAAAAAAGAATAAAATATGTCTAGTGTACAGAATAAACTCAACACCAAACAGAACAAGGTACTGAGATTGTGTCTCAAAAAAATAAAATTAAGGCCAAAGTTCTGGTAAAAAGTTACAGATTTTATGTACCATGTCATATATAAGAGCCTAAATTCAATCTTTAGTTGAATAATAATATTAATCTATACCAGAAACATGTGCTGATAATTAAAATAAAAATGGGGATAAAGTCATTGTGCACTGTAGAAGTTTGGCTTCCATTTAAAGGGCTGGAAAGAGCTACCATTAATTTTTCATATTCAAATGCCTATTAACACAGCATTTTGAACGTACATATTAAAAGGAAGCTAAGTGTTAGCACATACTGCTTTTTTCTCCTGTCTAAGGGATGTAATGCCCTCACAAATGTGTCTACACCCTCAGAAGGTGAAAAGGTGAGTGATATCTGCAATGCTGCATTTTCACTCATATTGGAAACTAAGGAATATATGTATGCCAAAAATTTTAATTTACACAGATGTGAGAATCTTTTATTTCTATAAATTGAATTTGATTCTTGCACTTAGACCTAACCTTGAAAGTTTTCAAATAGGAGGAGCTCAGATATTTCTGCTTCATTGTTCAGATCTGACATGTTGCTCCATAATTTTTGACAGTTTCCCTGGTGAGTTGATATCAGCACTAATGATAAATTAGAGAATAACAGCATAATAATTGCTCTTACTTCATAATTTTTTCTAGATATTGTTGAGTTCGTTTATGTGCAACCTTAATAATATTTCAGAGAGGATTTATTTACTGGTGAAAGGGCAATATTTCCCATTTGTATATGCAATACAGTAGCACATGTTTTGCCTTCAGTGCATTCTTAGTGGTCCTTTTCTGAGTATTACTATTTCTCTGCCACTCAAATAGAGTAAAAACATAAGACAGAACAATAATAAAACACCAAATATACATAATAGAAGGCTGTCAACTTAGATGACCATTTAAAGCACAAGTTTCATTAAAATTAAGTGCATTGTGGACTTCCATCTCTGTGAGCATTCTCAGGCCCAACTTTAGGTCCCTGTGAACCCACATTTTCTTGAAATCATTTTCCACTTTCATCTGGGTGCACCCCCTTTCACAAGCATCCTTGAACTCAACATCTTTTCTCTCTTATGATGAGTTTGTGGGACCCTAGGAAATTTTCAGATGTGCCTTAGTAAACTCATTTCTCCCATCTCCCTGGGCTATAATATCATCACCTCAGCTCTTTCAGAGCATGGTTGTGCTACTGGAAGCTTTTCAATACCTTCCACCCCATGTCTACAGAACTACTGGCTCATGTTACTATGATCCTTGCACCCCAAGACATGTAAGCACTCCCAGCTCGGCTTGTACCTTAACCTGTTTACCTAAGACCCACTCAGCCCACCCTGTTGTGACAGAGCAGTAAAGAATCAACACTGAAAATTCGGCACACAGTTGTAACTACTCCTAGTTTCACTGAGACCATTTCTTATACCCCATTTGCAAAACAACATACAGCAGCTACAAAACTGACCACCAAGGACAATTCAGCTGCAGCATAACCTGAAAAGCTGGAAAAAAGCAAAGAAATAAATAAAAATAACCAATCAACAAGGGTGAGATCACCTGCCGTCCCAACCCTTCCCCCCCAAAAAAAAAAGAAAACCAGCAATGACATTAATACAGATATTTGGTCTTAAACACACACACACACACACACACACACACACACACACACACACACACACACAAATAACAAAGATAATATCGTCGGTACTACAAAAATTAATACTTCCATTGTACTGTGAAGAGCCAAGCACAGAAAAAGAAAAAAAATTTTTACCAGACATACTTCTGTCAGAAAGTATCTAGGATATGCAAAGAACTAAATATAAGTCATCAAAACTAGAAAGATAGTCAACTGAATTCTGATAAGTTTTTACAGTTCTCAAATAAAGAAATAAAAATTGCTAAGAAATATCCTTAAGTGCGGTCATCATATTTAGCAATTAGAGAAATGCAAATAAAAACCAGTTTAAGATTCAGTCTTACCACAGTCAGAATGGCTAAGATCAGGAGAACTAAAGATATCAAATATTGGCAAGGATATGAAGAAAGGAGAACAAACACTCACTGCTGATAGGAATGCAGTGGTCCAACAAATATGGAAAGCAGTGTGAACTCTCAAAAAACTAAAAATGAATCTACCATGTGATGAGGTTATACCACTCCTTGGTGTATACCCAAAGGACTCATACTCCTGTAGAGATATCTGTAAATCCATGATTGGCCCTCCTCTCTTTACAATAGCTAAAAAAAATGGAAACAACCTAAATTTCCCTCAGTTAATGAATAGATATTAAAGATGTGGTACATTTATTTATTAACTTTTTAATTATTTTTAAATGTTTATTTGTTTAATTTTAAGGGATATTTATTATTTTTTATGTGTATGAGTGTACAGTCTGCTTGTAGTTTGGTGCACCCATTTCATGCAATGCCACAGAGGTCAGAAGAGGGCGTTGGAGTCCCCTGGAACTGGAATTAAAGACTGTTCTTAGCCACCATGTGGGTGCTGCAAATCGAACCCAGGTTCTCTGCAAGACAAGTTGGTGCTCTTAACGCTGAACCATCTCTCCAGCCCCAAGATGTGGTACATTTAAACAATGGAGCTCTATTCAACAATAAGAAAAGATGAAATTATGAAATTTGCAGGTAAATGGAAGGAACTATAGTGTTATACTAAGTAAAACAGACTCAGAAAAACACGTGAACTATGTTCTCTCTTATATTTGAATAATATATCTTGATATAATAGGAGGAACAGGAAAATTGGTAGGAAAACAAAGAGTTAAGGGAAAGAGCACAAAAGAGAGGGATAGTAGGAAAAAGGTGTTAATAGTGGGGAAGTGGGGGAAGTGAGAGTGTTTGGCCCAGAGAGGAGAAGGGAGGGACATGTCAGATCCAAGGTGGTGGGGAAGGAGGGAACTCAGGAGAGGGATGATGGTGGGAGTTAGGTGTTATTGAGGGAAGTGTGGGGATAATGAGTGCCATTCTCCTGAATAGGGAGGAGGAAAGTTTGATAGGTGGAGAGATAGGAGAGATTAAGGGAGCTTGGGGGACTAGGGAAACCAGAACAATATATGCTGGCTAGGGAATCCCTTGAGAAATGTGCAGACTGTGTCTTAATATTATGGCACATTCATACATAGGGAATGTATGACAAGGGGCACAGTGCCAGACAGGAGAGACCTCCCTTCACATTAATGGTCAGAGCAGACTAAGAGAGTCCCAAAATTAAACAGGCTACTGCCAGAGCACTTGGATATATCCCAGAAATTGACCTGTAAGTTTAGATCTCACAGTTCTAAAGGATAGCTCTAGGGAGAAAATAAATCAATCTTGTTATCCATCCCTTAGCCCTAGTAACCATAATTACTTGCACAGCAAACACTATGGGTGCAGTAGTGGTACTGTTATAAATATACAGTGTGCCACTCATGAAAGAAACTTCTTTTTGTAACAGATGGAAGCTACTGCAGTGTTCCACAACTGGTCGCACACAGAGAATAAACATCTGAGACACATGCAGTGCTAAATGACACATCTACAGTGGAAGTTCTACAGCTAAGGCTCATGCATTGCAAAGGAACAGGGGGTAGAGAGAATACAAGTGCATTTGTCAGCTCTCACCAGCACACCCCCCTTATAGGAGAGAGTGTGGTATACACAAAAGGCCACAATTGTCCACGTTTACAGAATAAATAAATAAATAAATAAATAAATAAATAAATAAATATGAGGAATATGTTTCACTGGATAGGACTCCTATACTAAATCTCACCCATCCATGGCAAATGGACCAATGGTGAAGGGGAGGGGGAGAAAAGTTTGGAGCTGGGGTTGGTCCATGAACATAGAGAATCAGAGGATTTCAGATTCTGGAATCTTGCACAGGTGAACTTGTTCCAATGGTGGTATCAAACACAAGATCCATTCCAACTCAATCACACAATGGCCCAGATTGGAGCAAGGGAAATGGGCAGCCTGCAGGCCCTAGTCTGGGAACTCCCAGGGACTCACTACTATTGGGTGTGGGAGACTAGAACTTACTTATGGTCTCTCAATTTGCTGACTGGATTCCAGTGGATGAATTTGGACTGAAGGACATCTTTACAAGTGCTTGAGTTGACAGGTCTTAATATGTATAGTACAATACGGTCTGCAGGGGTTGCTGTGGGACATGGACAGGGTAGGGAGTCTAAATTTGATTAAGACATGTTGAATAAAAGAACAGAGGCTCAGTAAAAACAAAATAAGCAAAAACTCAAAAGACAGAAAGAATGAAAAATTGAAGCAGGAAATGAACAGGGGTTTCTCAAATGATAAAAATCTAAATGGTAGAAATATGCTGTACATAGTTTCAATATCATTTTTCATCAGGAAATACTGATTAAAAGTACTTTGAGATTTTATTGTACATAAGTCAAAAAGGTTTAGATTAAAAACAGAAACAGCCAACACTGTTGAGGTTATGGAGAAAGGAGAACTCTGGTTTAGTGTTGGGAGTACTAAAAACTGGATTTACCACCATAGAAAACCTCAAAACTAGAAGTTGATCTATCATTTGACCAGCCCATACAACTTTTGAACATAAAGCCAAAAGATTCTCTACCCTAATACAGACGTATTTGCTTATTCATGTTCACTCCTACCGTTTTCATAATACCCGTGGATTGGAAACATTCTAGACATTCATCACCTAATGAATTAATAATGAAGTTGGCAAAGATATACTCAATGAAATATTGTTCAGGTATTAAAATATCTTAAGATAAGCAGGGTGTGGTGGCACATGCCTTTAATCCTAGCACTCGAGAGGCAGAGGCAGGCAGATCTTTGTGTGTTCAAGGCCAGCCTTGGTCTACAGAGTGAATTCCAGGACAGCTGGAGCTACAGGGAGACCCTGTCTCAAAAAAAAAAGAGACCAAAAAATATAACTTAAGATATTTTCAGGTAAATAGATGGGATTATAAATAATCATCCTGAATGACATTAATACACCTACCAACTCTTAGCTGAGAAGTACCTTTAGACAGCTGGTGAAGATTAACACAGAAAAACTACAACTGAACCACATATAGTGAATAAGAGACTGAGAACTGCTTAAAATGTGTAGGACCCCCTATATCAAATTTATGCCTCCCAATTCTTAGTATCATTGCAGAAGAGGGTGTGGAAAGAATATGAATACCTAGGATATGGGTTACCACAGAAAACAGATTTCTAGACAGATGGTTAGTTGTTACTATCAACTCACAGCAATGGGGAGAAAATAAACAAATGCCACATAAGCTCAAGTGAGACAAAATCCTACTGTACACCTGTGAAAGTATGTACAAAACCCAAACATTATCTGAGGAACTACTGCCAACAGATGCCTACTAAGAAGGGGAGTTTCAGACTCACTTAATGGTGAGATTCTTAGTACATTGTACGGGCTTCAGTGGATGAACCTACATTAAACGGCATTTGGGCACATAAACCTGAATCTAATTTGATAGGGATTTGAAAGGGAGTGGTGGTCAGGAGGAGATATTAATATGATCAAAATATTTTGGATGAAATTCACAAGACTTAAAAAATAATGATCCGGGCTGGAGCGATGGCCTAGCGGTTAAGAGCGCTGACCGCTCTTGCAGAGGACCCAGGTTCGATCCCCAGCACCCACATGGCGGCCGAGAGCCGTCTGAAACTCCAATTCCAGGAGAACTCCAGTTCCAGGGGAGTCCGACGCCCTCCTCTGACCTCCGCGGCATTGCACGTCACGGGTGCACAGACTTGCATGCAGACAATACATTCATACACATATGGAAATAAATAAAATTAAAAAAAATTAAAAAAAAAATAATGATCCAATCATAGCTGAAGAAATATCAGCAGTTGATTACAGTTCCATGAGGAAGAACTGGTCTCATTTAAGAGAAGGATTATGGATAGTTTGACTAGAGCTCATCAGAGGATGGACTAACACTGTGGAATGGTTGGGGAGAGTAATTTGGCACAATAGGCCCTAACACAAATGATAGAATCTATGAATTTCAGTGGGGGATGTGGGAGCTGTTGGGAGCTGCCAATGGAGAAGCATGCATAAAATAGATTAAGTCTGAAAAAATAAGTATGAAATACACAAAAATTCAATAAAATATAAAAATAAGGAATAAATATAATTGTTCACAAAATAAAAATCAATATTTTTATGTGAAAATGATTCCTAATGCTGAAAGAGATGCAAAGATACTTATGCATAGATATTAAGTTGAATCTTCTATGAATTCCTTAATCATTTTTCTAGGTAATACTTGGAGTTATTTAAATTACTGCTATGTTTTCTCTAAGGATAATAGAGTCACATGCTTTAAATCACTCGGATTTCCTTCTTTTCTTTTTTTCCTACTTTCCCTTTTAATCTCAAAATTGTGGCTTCTGGTACACACTGAAATTAGGTATGGCTTCTGATAAGTGGACCATTTCATAATTTTATAAAATACCTACCTCATGATGAATACACTTCATTAGATGATTAAATGAAGACATCAGTTAATGATTTACCACACTCTTGAGAAAACAATGTGTCCATTTTCATATTTATTAAATTCTTACCACCAATCCTCTCCTTAGTGAAAAAAAATAAAAAAAAAACACAAATGGCAACAAAAAAATATTTTCCCACAAAAGCAAACAGCTGTAACAAGAGTGATCAGATTTCCCATTTTCTCTGTGCTTTCTCTGTCTAACTGTATCTATGTTCTAACTTCATTGTGTGCTTATTTACTGTGGAGTCAATCCTGAGTCTTTAACTTTGCAATCATTGTAATAATACTGACTAATGCAATGAATGTTAGGCCTAAACTTACAGAAAATTATTAAATTTCTCTCATCTGGATGAAGTATAGGAAAATAGCTTCTGTTAATCTACATTCAGTTTCAATACTGCTTTATTATTACATTTATTAATTGGACCAATGTCAAGCATAGAGCTAATTAATTTGTTTCAAACTATATAAAATATTTGAATACTATTCAGTTTATACAATTTCTTATGAAACTATTTTTTAATCTTTGCAAGCCATTGGATCTGCTGTAACTAGTCAAGCCTGATATCACAATGAAAAGAGACATAGAAAACATGAACATTAGTGAATGTGCTGTACCCCAATATCCTTACAGAAAGAGGTTTTCATGGGTCCATGAGGCAGTAATGTGATGAAAGAGGTGTGATTCAGTGAAGGAAAATGCTCAGAAATAAAATTTGATTAATTGGAATCCTATTTACCTGTTTTACCATATCATTGAGATTGTTATATTTTAATTTCTTCAACTCTATTATGAGAGGTTATATGTTGGCATGATTTTACTCTATTGAATAGTTATAGTGGATGGGTTAAAAGCTGAAATTTTCAACATGAACTTTAAATTTACTGCATTCTCTGAAATATGAATGTTTCCAGCTTCTGTGATCTAATATATAATTATATTCAAATTTAGATATTTCTTAAGATCATCTTTTGAAACTTGTCACATTAATGTAATTTGTATACTTAGATAAAATATATGCATCTATTTCATCTAAATTTCTGATAGCTGCCAATGTTCAAATGTCACAGTGATGTGGAAACGTTCTCGTATGAGGCATAAATCATAATATTTTCAATAATTACTTTAGATATATAACAGTTTTGTGAAAAATTACAGCACATTATTCAGATAAAATCTTATGCACTATCAAAATAATATCATGAAATCTTTCTCTCCCTTTCTCTCTCTCTCTTTCTCTCTCTCTCTCTCTCTCTCTCTCTCTTCCCCATTCCTCTCTCCCTGTTACAAATAAAGAAGACAAGAAATGTACAGGACCACAGAAAGTAAATATTAGGAAATACTCAAATAACAGCTTTGCTTTAAAATACCCTGACAGAATAACTTTCTGAGCTTTTCTTCTCTATTTTTTTATAATACATGGATTTTTTGTAGGAGAATTCTTACATCCGTCAAAGTAACTAATAATTACAAATATAGCATAAAAATCATTGAAAATTATATGAATTGCCTCTACCACATGTATCACATAAGAGAGAATAACAAAAAGTTTAACTAGTCATTGAACTATTATGAAATAGCAAGATATGATGAGCCTTAGTTAAGAGAGGATAGTAATTCCACTTAATTTATCCCTAAAATAACATGTTAAATAATTGTTTTCTAAAAGCTCATGTATGAAATTTTCCAGGCATACATCTGTAAATTTTCTACCTTACATGTATACCAATGGTCATTTTATAAATGTGTGTGGATTGGTGTAGGAAGATCCAGTTTGAATTGGGGGCTATTTCTGAACTAGCACCCAGGGCACCACGTGGATGTAAGTCCAGGGATTTCTCTGACCCCACCCCAAGAAGGAGCAGACAACTTGGTGGTTAAGGTACAGGATGTTAGGTGGTGCAGCCATGTGCAGTGGCATGGAATTGGGGGCTGTGACAGGCTCTGGGAGCTGATGTCGTTTTGCTTATAAAGGCAGGCTGTAGCAGGCAATAAACTGAATTCTGCATTACCATCATTCCAGAATTCCCTGCCATCATTATTTTTTGCTCACATACAGGCCAAGGCAGGCCTGCATTTCGTTTGGGTTGCCAGTGGGCTGGAAAGGGGTCTTAGGCAACCAACCTGGGTAGCTGGTGTGGGGAAGTGAAATGTGAATGGACATATGCTGAAGATAGACCATCAGCCGTCAGCCTGAAATTCCTGTCCAGGGGCCAGCAGTCTCTGGGCAGGTGGGAAATCACGCAAAGAGTGGGAAATGTTCCGTTGTCCCAGGCTAAGGGCATGAGGTGGAAGTACCTCTTAGGTCAGGTTACAAAAGTAGCCAGCTAATAATAATAATAATAATAATAATAATAATATTTAGAAAAACAAAAACCGAAAGTAGCCAGCTGACCACTCCCTACAGTGGCCGCAGGTGGATACTGTGCTCCACCTTCCCTTAGCAGGGCCACGTTGTACCTGCTCATGGCAAAAAAAGCTTCCTACAGATTGGTAATAAAAATTGAAATAAAAGCACTTGGGAGGCAGAGGCAGGTAGACCTTTGTGAGTTCAAGGCCAGCCTAGTCTACAGAGCAAGTTCCAGGACAGCTGTCTCAAAAAGACAAAAGAAAATTGAAATAAAGGAAAACATTTACTTTCAAATATAGCACATTTATACCTATCAGATAAATAAATGTAAATATTCCATTCTATTTTCTAAATTTTCTCTTTGTATTTTTATTAACTCTCATAAAATTTCTATTTCAAATTTTGAGTGGTGACATTTAAATTTTCTTTTGAAATAACTATTTTATATTAAACAATATTATTTACTTTATTGATGTCTTATATGTGTTACAATGTTTTACTCAGTGAAATAATGTTTTCAGTTTGCAAAGCCTAACTCTTTTATTTAATTTGGTCATGTCATTTATTTTTTTGTGTATTTAATAGCATTAAGTGCATAAACACATGGGTCAAATGAATTTTATAAAAGTATAAAAGTTTTAGTTATGTATTTTATTACTGTATGCATGCATGTATGCAAATCTATCTGCATCAGGCATAAGAAGGTGTACAAAATAAATAACAAGGCACAGAAAGAAAAAAAAATGAAGGTATACAAAGAGGTCAAAGATGGTTCCTGAGTTTTTAATGTATATTTTATTGTGGTTTATGCATGTCACAAAATAAATGTTAATCATATTTAGACTCCACCCCCACAGTGTCCATTGGTGGAAGATCATCCACTGGAGTCTACTAGACCTATCTAGAGTCAACCCCTTAAAGAGCAACTCTTCCTCACCCAGCAGTAATCAGGTGCCAATAGTAATCAGTTGTCAATAGTTCATGGGTTAAGGTTGGGGCCAGTTGACCTTTTCACCAGTTATATTCAGGGTTTGTGTCTGATTGAGTAGGCATGGGTCCTTGCATACTATCACAATTGCAGCAAATTCCCAGAGGGCTAGAAAATTCTGTTTTCTTTCTTTTTTAACATTTTTATTGAAGTTTCGTGCATTTCATACATCGTTTCTCATGCCAATATAGACTCATCTCCCCCTCCATGCCTCCACCCTACCCGAGTTCATGCACTTTGCCATTCCTGCCCTGTATCTTTTTCTTATTCCTTTCAAAGTTTTTCAAAGTAGAGGATTATTGTTCCTGTGGGAAACTTTACTTTCCTCTACCCTAAGTCTCATGGAATATAATTGAACAAGGAGGTGGAGAGAACACAAATCCATGTCTCAACTCTCATAAACAAATCTCCCTGGTTCCAACAGTGCAATGAACCAGGGCTCAAGGACCATTGGGAAAGAGGGGGCATGTAAATTGTAAGAGCCGAGGAGGGGTCCATGTCCTATGGAAGAAGAGTCTTACATGCTCCTGGGACCTTGCTCATATGTACAGCAGTGGTGACATCATGCACACAATCCATGCAAACTCTAGCAGTCAAAAGCCCTGCATAGAACTGCGGGAAAGATTGAGTGCAGCAGGTTTTAATCTCAGCAGAACTATTGGGCAGCTGATTACTACTGGGTAAGAAAGAGCTAATATCCTCTAAGGATAGGACTCTAGGACTCTAGATAGGGTGACCAGACCATACTTGATGAACTTGCACTGAAGGTCATCAGGGTGACTAACTTGACTATAGGTCTTAACGTAAATGAGAGAGTGTATGAAATCCAATGAGGAGGTGCTGTGGCAGATTGCAAGTAAGAAAAGAGGTGTATAGATTATTAAGAGGTTCTGTATAAAATACATAAACTTAATAAAATATTCTCAAAACATTAAGAAAAATTCAACATAAATATGATGAATGATGTGAATTTCAGTTTAATGCTAATTCATCATCACTTCCCTTGCTTTTTACTTTTACTGACATTGTGTATGCATATGGAAACTATTTAAAGAGCAAAAGACAATCAGTGGGTAATGAATCACACTTCATTTTTATTACTATCATTAGTTACAGTCATTTCCAAAGGCCCTAAATGCACATGCTCTCATCCAATGGAAATAGTTCTTCATTCCTCATAATTTTTCCTGGGCAGACAAAGAAATATTTGAATAGAGAGAACATGAAAAAAAAAATAAAGGTTATATCTAATACAGCTTTTTGAAACCTTGGGTTTATTTGTGTCACTTATGTGAGCAAGGGGGATTCTTGGGCAGTTGCTCTGTGGTTAAGTCTACCCTCTTCACCTATACTCATAAAAAGCTGAATCACTGAATTTTCTCAATAACTACTAAGCTGCTTCCTTCTTAGAGATTATCTAGAGATTATCCTGTGACACTCCTGAAGGGATTGTGAAGGTTGTGGGAGCCTTCTAACTTCCAAGAGACTCATGAGCTTCCTCCTTCTTCCAAAATATTTTCAAACATTTTTGTTACCTCATTCTTTTAGAGAGGAAACTATAGAATTTCATTCAAATCATTAGGATTTATGTGAAAGACTAGATACACTAGTAAATTCACAAATCTACATGTTAAAATAGAAAATATGAAAAAAAAACATTACCATGTTTATGCTCTGTAATCTTCTGTAAAAATCTATAAACACTTCCAAATTTGAGGGGAAATAAAATAAGAAAGAAGTACAAACAACATGCAGTCATTTAATGGAAAGGAAGAAACCTGTTACTAAGAAGGGACAGAATGAGCCAGGAGATCAGGTTGCTTGGTGCTAGATAGTGTCTTCTAGACAAGACAGGGAAGGTGTACCAATGAAATCCCCACAATTTGGTCACCTAAGTGAGATCTACATAATGGCATGCTGGCCTGAATAGGGAAAACTTTACAAGGTCATATCCTTAGATGAAAAACAGAAAGCGGGGGATCTCCCAAGAGCACCTGAAGCACAGGTAGGATCTGAGTGCTCCAGCTAGGAGGATTGTTTGATTGCATCTAGTTGACTTTGGCCTAATTAACTTGTGTGGCTCTGGGGGAGGAGTTGTCCTCCCAGCTAGTATAAAAAGTGGGTCTTGAGATTGGGGATCTCCCAATACTACCTGAAGCAGAGGTACCAGGGCACAGGCTAAACAGTACCCCCCCAAGCTGGGATTGCCAAAGGAGTGTCCAAGTGGATTATTTGGAGAACCTTCAGAACAGAAAGGGAAGAGTGAGTTAGAATTCCATTAGAAAGCCTAAATCTTAGAGAAGTCAACACTCCATAAGCAAGGAGTAAAGGAGAAAAACAAATCATTAAAACAACAACAAAGTCATCTGAAGGAGACAAGCAAAGCAAGCTTTCAACACAGTGAAGAGGCATTTGGGATTCACACTGGAATACAGGCAAAGAGAAACCCATATGCCAGGGACATGAAAAAGAGACAACATGGGAACGGTGCAGCATAATTCCACACCAAGCTCTACCAACCCTGTGGAAGACTCCTACAATGGGATCCCCCTGGGGATGGCCCAGGACACAGATATTAGAAGTAAAAGTGTAAACATACTTAAAGAAGTACAAGATTATAAAGACCAAATCAAAGAATTAAGAGAATGAAAAACTCAAGAAGGACCTAGACAAAGAGAATGACAAACTCCAGAAAGAAGTAGAAACACTGAAAAGATCCCATGTTGAAAAAGATAAGGAAAACCAATTAGCAAAGCAAAGAGCTACAGGAAGAGATTGAGAAGCTCCAAAAGGAAGTAAAGAAATCAGAAGAGGAAATGAAAAGGAAATCAAACATTCATCCAATCAAGAGGAAAGGAATGGAAAAAGCCTCAGAAGCAAAATGGAGGAAGCAGAACAAAGAATATCAGACCTGGAAGATAACACAGAACAATGAAAAACCTCAAGAAAAGATTATGAAAAATTTAAAAATACACAAAAGTGGAACAACCAGGAACTGTGGGACACTATGAAAAGATCAAACCTCTGCATCATAGAAATAGAGGAAGGAGAAGAATCCCAAGAGAATGGTATTGATCAGATCTTCCACAGAATAATAGATAAAAATTTCCCCAAACTCCAATCTATAGCTGGAGAACGACCTCGTCATCCTCATATATCTCCTTATTCAATGGGGGGGGGAGTTAAGAAATTATCTTGTATTAAAACATTTGTGGCACAGCACCTAGAAGGTAAGCTTCACTAGGCTTCATTAAAAATAGTTGTTACTAGTAGGATCCAGAGAGGGGCCTGATGTCTGCAGCAATCTGAGGCATTTCTTCCCTTCAATGCCCAGAGGAGTCAATCCTTCTGCTGGCACTTTCTGGTACATCCTACTCACTGCAAAGCTGCATTTTCTTTTTCAGCCATTAAGTTGGTGATACTCTGGCCTGTTGGAACATACAAATCCTTTCCCATAGTTAGTTTTAAGATTTGGATTGCAAGGTTTTCTGACAAAAATTTTTCATATCCATCTATACCTCCCTTCTTTACTCTAGGTCCTTAACTTTGACCCATGAGTCTCAAAAAAGCAGTTGTATTACACATACCCACAGGGGGGAATCAAGGCACAGATCTCATCAAGTTCACCCATGATGTTCTGGGTCACTGCATGTGATCAGCTTGGGAAATAAACCTTACTTTTAAATTAAATCATCCTATAGGTGAAAGAGACTGCCACCAGGTGACACTATATGACAGCAAAACTATAGATAATATTTGTTTATACCAATCCCAAAGTAATTGTTATACAGTTTTTAATTAAGGCTAATGTGGACAACAGCAATTTATATCACCAATTAACTCAGATACATTACCATTTTTATCAGCCTTTAAACTAATGTTGATTAATATACACATATTTACTTCTACTAAGTCCACCCCACCAGAGCTCATGCATTCTGCCAAACAAGTTTTTCATCTTTTTCTCAATCTTTCTCAAAATTCTAGATGTAGAGTTGACTGTTTCCAGCAGAACTTCACTGTTTCAGTCACTTCTTTGATGCAATCTTTTCTGTTGTTATGGTTGTTTCCAATACGCATCACTCCCAACTACTTGGACAAAAGCTCAAGAAGCCCTGCACAAGAAATACTTATAACTAGGTAATTGATGCTCTAGCATCCACAGGTGAGGGATACCATTCGTCCTTTGTTTTTCTGGGATTGTGTTACTTGACTTAATATCTTCTAGTTCCATCCATTTACCTGAAAAGTTGATGATGTCATCTTTCTTTACTGCTGCATAGAACTCCATTGTGTAGATGTACCACATTTTCTCTATCCACTCATCAGTTGAGGGGCACTTGAGTTGGTTCCAGCTTTTTACTATTGTGAACAGAGCTGCAATAAACATGGCTGTGCATGTATCTCTGTGGAAAGATGAGTCTTGTGGGTATATACCCAGGAGTGGTATGACTGAGTCAGGTGGTGAGCACACTTTGATTCATCCAAGGGTTCTGCACACTGCTTTCCATAGCGGTTTTACAAGTTTACATTCCCACCAACAGTGGATGAGTGTTCCCCTTTCCTCACAACCTCTCCAGCACTTGGTATCATTTGTTTTCTTGATCCTAGCCAGTCTTACTGGAGTGAGATGATATCTTAAAGTGCTTTTAATTTACATTTCCCTAATTATTAGCGACGTTAAACATTTTGTTTATTGATGATTTGTGTATTTCATACATCATTTTCCAATTCAGTTCAGGCATATATCCCCTTCCCATTCCCCCACCCCACCCCTATCCATCCCAGATCATGCATTCTGCCGTAACTTTTCTGCATCCTTCTCTATTTTGTTTTGTTTTATTTTCATTTTTTTTAACAATAAGTGATAATCTGTGGGTACAAGCATCCTTCATGTAAAACCAATTTGCAAGCAGTTGTGCCCAAACCCACACAGCTCATGGGTCCCACCATCCAGCAGGGGGGGCTTGTATGTTCAATCAAGTTGATCAAATGAGTGTCCAGTCTATATTGTTGTAGTTTCACCTTTCACCCTAATCGCAGCCCTTAAATTCTACCACACCCCCTCTTCCGCAGATTGTTCCCTAGGCTTAGAAAAGGGGCACAGGTGAATGAGAAGCTTAAACAGTCTACTTTCTCTGGAGCAGTTGTCTTGGTCTCTAGTCAATTCTGGCTGTTTTCTTTCATGGGCTGCCAGCTTGTCCAGGCATAACCTTTCGATCCTACTAATGAAGCACATGCAATTAGATATGCAGGTATTTAAACAGTATAATATATAGCCTTTTGATCCTACTAATGAAGCACATTCAATTAGATATACAGGTATTTAAACAGTACTAATTGTTATGGTAGCTTACTTTGGTATGGACACAGATGTTTGGATGGTATGTTAATCCATGAATTACATTTTCTTCTGTTAAGTATGACAGGGTCTTCGTGTGGTTTATAACATCTCCTAACCATTAGAGGATGTAAGCTTGTGGCATCAGCCGTGGGTTATTCCTCCAAGGAGAGAGCTAATAGCCACTGAGGTCTTTGATCCATCTGGAGTTGTCTTTTTGAAAAGATGGAAAAAAGTATTCCAAACAAATTGTTACTATTCTAATATCAGACAAAATAAACTTCAAACTAAAACTAATCAGATGAGATGAAAAGATTCACTACATTCTTGTCAAAGGAACAATTAACAATGAAGACTTCACAAACATGAATATATCTGCACCAAATAATGGTACATCAAACTTCATAAATACAACACTTCAGGACTTTAAATCACAGATTAATCCCAACACATTAACAGTAGGAGACTTCAATACCCCATTGTGCCCATTAGACAGGTAAAGTTGACAAAGAACAAACAGACATCCTGTTTTTCATTTCTTATTTTATTTATTTATTGATGTTTTGTGTATTTCATACATCATTTTTCATTTCTATTCAGGCATACTCTCCTATCTCTTCCCCCCACCCCACCACACCACACCCCATCCCATCCCAGATCATATTCTGCCATAACTATCCTACATATTTCTCTCAGTCTTTTATGCTTAGGAATTCACTTTTTCCTCTATTATTTTCATATTACTCTAAAATATGGATACATACTCTCCACCCATGTACAGTAATTACAGAGTCTGAAAATAATTGGTGGGTGGATTCTAAAGCCCATTGAGAGATTCACATTATAACAACATAGTTGGTTTCAGATAAACAAAAATATAACCATAATATCATTCAACTTGCCTTTCGTCTGGGAGATTTGGTGTTAGCATCCCCAAATGAGGGAATAGACAGACATCTTTTTTTTTTATTATTTCTGTATGTGTATGAATGTACTGTCTGCATGCAAGTCTGTGCACTCGTGTCATGCAATGCCGCGGAGGTCGGAAGAAGGCGTCGGATTCCCCTGGAACCGGAGTTCTCCTGGGATTGGAGTTTCAGACGGTTCTTGGCCGCCATGTGGGTGTTGGGGATCGAACCCGGGTCCTCTGTAAGAGTGGTCGGCGCTCTTAACCACTAGGTCATCTCTCCAGCCCCACAGACAGACATCTTAACTGAACAATATGATACACCAAATGGACCTAAAAGATATCTACTTAATATTCCATCCAAATACCAAGGAATATACTTTGTATTCTGCACTCCATGGGACAGTCTACAAAAATGACTTTTAAAAATAAAAAAGTCGGGGATGGAGAGATAGCCTAGCGGTTGAGAGTGCCGAGTGCTCTTGCAGAGGACCCGGGTTTGATCCCCAGCACCCACATGGCTGCTGAGAACCGTCTTTAACTCCAGTTCCAGGGGAATCCGACTCCCTCTTCTGACCTCCACAGCATTGCATAATACAGGTGCACAAACCTGCATACAGACAGTACATTCATACACATAAAAAATAAAAAAGAACACCAAAATATAAGTGTACATTACTATAACAATCTGAAACTTGAAAAGATTTCCCAAAATAGACACTTGAGGAAAGACAGCATCTTTAACAAAGGGGCTGAGAAAACTGGGTATCCACAAGTAGAAGAATGAAATCAGACTGAATTTCTTTCACCCTGCACAGAACTAAACTCCAAGGGGAGGAAATCCCTCAATGTAAAATCTGAAATGATGAAATGTTTAGAAGAAAACAGGCACTATCCTTCTAGATATTAGAACATTTCAAAATAGGATTCAATTTGATTAGATATGAAAGACAACAATATGAATGACAAATAGAGACTCATTAAATTGAAAAGGTTCTGTACAATAAAATAAACAATCTGTCACATTTGGAGAAGAGTGGGCCTATAGAGTGGGAACCAGTCTTTGCTGGGTATAAATGTTATATGGTTTTAAGATACAGAAATAACTTTTTAAACAGGAATTAAGAGAACATGCAAGTCAATTAAAATCTAGATATCATTCTGACGGGATAGTTTTCAAAAGAAGAAATAAAAATGCCTGAGAAATATCTTAAAAAGTTCACAATACCCTTAGCAATTACCAAATTATATCTTAATATGTCCTGTTCTCACATCAAATGACAAAAATAAAAACAGCAACTACAAAATAAACAAAAAATCCTGACAACAGATACTGGTGGATATATGGTATAAGGGGAACATTCCATCACTGCCAAGGGGAGAGCAAACTGGTGAAATTCAGTTTAAAAAAAAATGCTCAAAAAGAAAACAATAGGTCTACCTGATGAGCTCCCATATGCCCAAATGTCTCAATATTCTGTACTGCTCATTGTTGCTCTTTTTAAAATAGCTAGGAGGTGGAAGCAACCTAAATGTCCCTCAACTAATGAATGGATAGTGAAATGTGGTACATATAAACAACAGAATTATATTTAGCTGCAAAAATTAAATGGTAAAATTAGTAGGTAAGTTGATGGAACTGGTAAATATTACATTAAGGAAATGCTATTCAACACTAATGAAAATCCAACATTTGCTGCACATGGTGACCCACTATTTTACTTCCATAACTCCAGATACCAAAACAGGAAGATCTCAATGAAATCAAGACAGTCTGATCTACATAAATATTTCCAGGTCAACTGGGGCTACATGAAGACCCTGTTCAAAAACAAAAGTCCATCCTCAATTCTCTTCTGAGACTCAAGACACTCTTCTAATTAATCATTTGTAAAATCCAAAACAAAGAAAATTTACACATTCACAAAATAGAATATCACAAAATATTTATTCCCATTCCAAGGAGGAGTGTGAAGATAGTGGGGGAAATACCCGACCAAAATAAGACTGACAACTAGTAATTTCCATATCAAAGAGAGCATCTTATAAGTACATGCATTGTCTCTTACATTATTAAGCTGACTAGTGCTTTTTCTCTCCAAACTGCAAATTTTATATTTTATATTTTTGCTGAAACATTTGTTTTTTTAAAATATATTCATTGACTTTTTGAGAATTGCATGATGTTTTATGATAGTATTCAGACCTCTCCAATACTTCCACCACTACTCTACTACCCTTATTAATTTAACATCCTCTGATAAGTATTGAGGGAGTCACCAGTTATCCTGTGCAGGGAGGTCTTGGAGATCCATTAATGGGACTTCAGCCATTGTCCAGTCTATGAAGAAGAGTCTGTTCACGCTTCAAAAAGGGAAGCCTTGTCTAACAAGACCTAACTTTGTCTTCAGGTGGATGGAACTGGTGATTGAAAAGCCAAAAGGAGCCAGGGGCTGCCCCCCCCCCCAAAAAAACACCCTATTGACCCTTGAGGACCAGACCCTCAACTGACCTTGAGAAAACCAAAAACCTTGGTTAATCTGGGCTAACTATGTGGCCTTAAACTTCCAAAAGGAAAATATAACCAGAAATAAATAAATAGTAAGTCCTAAGAAATTGTACTTCAGGAATAAATCTTGAGCTCTTAGTAAAAAGACAAAAAGAAAAAAATTAAAAAAGAGCACAGTCGGTTTGCCTCTCTTACTGGTAAGTGCAGCTATGCAGTGGCTGCCACTGCTTTTGCCATCCTTCAAAAACGTGACAAGACACAGTTTGGATGCTCAGTTTTGTTCCAATGGTCTACAGATCTGTTTTTGTGCCAGTACTAGACTGTCTTTATGACTATAGCCTTGTAATATAGCTTGGAGTCTGGTAAGGCGATCCCCCCTGTATTGCATTTTTCACTCAGGTTTGCCTTAGCTAATCAGGGTCTTTTGTTTTTACATAGGAATTTAAGGATTTTTTTTCAAGTCTGCGAAGAAACTCATGGGGATTTTAATTGGAATTCAATTGAATTTGTATATTAATTTGGGTAGAATGGAGATATTTACTATATTAACTTTCCAATTCATGAGCATGGGAGGTTTGTCCATCTTTTGATGTCTTCATCAATCTCCTTTGTCAGGGGTTTAAAGGTTTTTATTTAGAGATATTTGGTGTCTTTGTTTAAGTTTGTCCCCAGGTATTTTATTTTTCTGAGGCCATTGTGAGTGGGAAGATCTCCTTCTATTCCTTCTCTGGTTGTATATTGTTGGTGTAAGGAAAGTCTACTGATTTCTCTAGGTTAATTTGTATCCTGCAACTTTACTGAATCTATTGTTTCTAGGAATTTTCTGGTGGAGTTTTTAGCATCCCTCATATAAACTATCACATCATCTGCAAACAGGGATAGTTTGACTTGCTCTTTTTCAATTAGTGCTCCTTTAATTTCGCTTTCTTGCCTTATTGCCCTAGCAAGTGTTTCAAGCAGTATATTGAACAGGAGTGGCAATAGGGGGCAGACTTGCCAGGTTCCCACCTTTAAGGGGAATGTTTCTAGCTTTTCTCCATTTAGGATGATGTTGGCTATGGGTTTGTTGTATATGGCTTTGATTATATTTAAGAATAGTCCCTTATTCTAGGGTTAATATTGAGCTTTATTGAACTGTGGTCTGATAGAATGTATGAAATTATTTCAATGCTTTTGTATTTGCAGAGGTGTTTTCTGTGTCCTAGTATGTGGTTGATTTTGGAAAATGTTCCATGGGATGCTGAGTAGAAAGCATATTCTCTGGTGTTTGGGTGGAGTATTGGGAATATTCGGTAGATTTCTGTGAAGTACATTTGGTGTATTATATTGCTCAGTTCAGATGACTCATTTTATATCCTTTGTCCAGTTGACCTATCTAATGGGCTCGGTGGGGTATTGAAATGCCCCACTATTAGTGTGCTGGGATCAATCTGTGTCTTGAGGTCCTGTATAGTTGTGTTTACAAAGTTCTGTGCATGGGAGTTTGGTGCATATATATTCATGATTATGAAATCTTCTTAGTGAATTTTTCCTTTGATAAGTATGTAGTGGCCCTCTTTGTCTCTTTTGAATAGTTATACTTTGAAGTGTATTTTGTCTGATATTAGACTAGAAATTCCTGCTTGCATTTTGGTACCATTAGCTTGAAATATTTTTTCCATCCTTTCACTTTGAGTTGGTGTCTGTCTTTGAGGATGAGATGAGTTTCTTGTAGACTACATATAGATGGATTCTGTTTCTAATTCATTCTCCCAGTCTATGTCTTTTGATTGGGGAGTTTAGACCATTACTATTTAAGGTTATTATTGAGAGGTGTGTATTGCTTCCTTTCAACTTATTCTTTGTTTGCATTCTTGGTCTAGGTTTGTATTTTGGCTGTTATGCTTTTATTACTTTCTCCCTTTAGTTGGTTGGGGATAATTGCTCCTTTCCTCTGATCTTTGAATGGCTTCAGGTATTTTCTGGTGTTTTTTGTTTGTTTGTTTGTTTTGTTTTGTTTTTTTTGTTTTTTTTTACATATATTCCTTCACTTTGTTTACGTCATGAAATATTTTTCTTTCTTCTTCAACTATTATTGACATTTTTGCTATGTATAGTAATCTGGATTGGCAACTAAAATTGTTTAGCACTGGGAATACTTTAGTTTATGTTCTTCTGGCTTTAATAGTTTGCACTGAGAAGTCAGCTGTAATTCTAATGGGTTTTCCCTTATATGTAATTTGTTGTTCTTCTCTTGTGACTTTCAGTATTTTGTCTTTTTGAGTATCTAGCATTTTAACTATGATATGGTGTGGGGAATTTCTTTTCTGGTATTTCTATTTGGTGTTCTATGTGCTTCTTGTATTTGTAAAGGTTTGTTTTTTTTTCCGTTTGGGAAAATTTTCTTCTATTATTCTGTTGAAGACCTGATCAATACTATTGTCTTGAGATTCTTCTTCTTCCTCTAGCTTATGATGTGGATATTTAGTCTTTATATAGTATTCCACATTTCCTGGTTATTCCACTCTTGTGTTTTTTGTTTTTTTTTTAATTCATATTCTTTTTTATGTATATTTTTTTTGCTTTATTTATTTATTTATTTTTTAAGGGATTCTACAATATAACGACACAGTTGTTTGCAGATAACCTTGATGTTACTCAATAGGTCATACAATTAGTGCATTTTGCAAGTATCTATGTCCAAATTTTGAACAACCCAAGGTTCCCATAGTCCAGTAAGAGAAGCTTGTATGCGCAGGCATGTTGGTCAGTCAGGAGTCCAGACTATATTCCTGTAGTCTCACGATTCACCCCTATCTCTCTGCAGCCCTTATAATCTACCACGTCTCCTCTTCTGCAGTTTGTTCCCTGGGCTTTGGGAAAGGGGCACAAGTGGGTGAGAAGAAAACAGTCTAATTTCTTTGGAGTTGTCATTTTGGACTCCAGTCTGTCAGGTTGTTCCCTTCTATGGGTTGACAGCTTTCCCAGGAAACCTTTTAGTTCATACTAAAAAGCACAAGCATTATGACAGGCTATTTAACAGTACAATTATTTATGTCAAGCTAAGCTGGAGCATAGACACAGATGCTTGGATGGTATGTTAATCTGCAAACTGTGGTTCTCTATAAAGGGTTGACAAGTTCTTACTGTGGGCTTATAACACTCCTAACCACTAGAGGGACATAAGCTTTGGCATCTGCTGTGAGTTCTCCTCCAAGGAGAGAGCTAATAGCCAAATAGATTTGGGATATATATAGACACTTGGCTGCCACTGTTGCACAGTATCTCCAGGCTGTCGAGGTGTAGCTGATATTGATGAGGAGTCTTGCTTGTCTCAGGGAGACCAATATTTTGCTGTATTGCTTTAGTGGCCTTTGGTAATACTCTCTAGCATTTCAGAGACCAGTTGATGCTAGCAAGTGACGTCTCATAACATTTTTCATGCTCACACCAGGTCTTCGACAACAGGGACTTACTGCTTTCTCCTTGCATATATCCCACTTATAGCAAAAGGCCTTTATAATTTGGGGGGAGTTTTTGAATCCCCTAGCCAACATCTCCTAGGCAGAATAATTCATTGCTGATGTCAGAGCTTCCTGTAGTTAATATATTCTGCCTTATTTACACAACTTATAAACACTCTACTATTGAATTTGTCTCTAGATAGAGAAATACTCCTTCACAGTTCCTATGCCTATCAATCAATTAATACATTATGCCTGTTTTATAAGAAATTACCACGTATAACAGATTGGCTCGAGTTTACAGTTAGAGAGTGGTTTCCATTAACCATCATTGTTTTCTTTTTCCTATAAACGGCGAGAGGTAGGAAGAATGTTCTCAGTATCGTAAGGTAAACTCATTAGGCCCATTATAAAGATTTAACCCCAATATATCAGAGAGATGCTCAGTGTCTGACTCAGCAGTCTGAGGTTCCCTTTTTTTTAATGTTCAGATGGTCACCTCATACTCTGGATTTCCAGTCCATCCTGCAAAGCCATAAATTTGTTGTTCAGGGCATTAGAATTGGTGAGTTTTACTTGAACATAAAATTCTCCTCCCATGTTAGTTTCAAGATCAGAAAAATTGAAAATTATTCAATAGGATTGGAACACAGAGTTTTCCATTTGTATCCCAAAAGAGTAGTAGGTGGGCATCCTACCTCCCTCTTTTTTTTTTTTTTAGTTTTTATGTTTTGACCTATAGATGCCTAAGTTGTATTACACTTACCCATAAAGAAGGAGCCAAGGCATAAGCTTTCATTAAATTTACCCAACTGTTTTCTCATTGATGTATGCTCTTATTTGGGAGGAATTTTAAGCTTAGTTCCCTTTAAATTGTCCTACAAGTAAAAGAAAAATGCTATAATGTGATGTGTAATTCAGAAAAAAATATATAGGACATTTGTATACCTCAACCAATACAAATTATAAATAAAACAATTAACATTTTATATTCCACAATTAGTTCAATGTATTACCATTTCCACAAAACCTACACCTAAATTAACTAATCTAAACACAATTCACTAAGCCTTAAAATATCCTATACTTGTGGATAAAGTTTGGGCAGAGTTGATTACTCTCTAAATAAATTTTACCCAATAAACACTTTGCTCTTTAACACTATATGACTGGAGTAAGACTTCTACTCATTTGGGAAGTAAAATTTAAGCTTAATTCCTTTAAATTGTCCTACAAGTAAAGAAAAGTGTTACACTATGTTGTTTAATTCAGAAAAATATAGAGACCAACCCAATACAAACTATAAATAAAACAACTAGCTTTTTATATTCCCAGTTAATTCAAATGTCAGTATCTAGCTCGTTTATTTTTTTTTTTTCACAAGCACCTTCATATAAAACTAATCAAGAAAAACAAAATGATTACCAAGTGATGGAGAGGTTATGGGGAAGAGAACCACTCATGCCTATGCTTGAGTGGGAATGTAAACTTGTACAGCCACATGGAAATCAGTGTGGAGAACCTTGGAAGACTCAAAATGAGCTTGCCATTTGACCAGTCATACCACTCCTTGTATATACCCACAAGACTCATCTACTGCAGAATACAATGCACAGCTATATTTATTGCGAGCTTGTTCACAATAGCAAAAAACTGGACCAACCCAAATGCCCTCAACTATGAGTGGATAGAAAAAAATGGGTTACATGTACACAATGGATCTATGCAGCAATAAAGAAATGATATCATGAACTTTGCAGGTAAATGGAGAGCTGGATGTATACTTATTATTAAGTGAAGTAACAGAAACAGAAGAAAAACAAACAATGAATGGTATCCTCATTGTTGGATTCTAGCATCAATACCCAGTTATTAATATTCTTTGTGAAGAGGGATAGCATATTAAAAGAGAAAAACAACAGAAAGACGTGCATCAGAAAACTGACTGAAATGGTGAATCAGGAGGGGGGGAGAGGGACTTGGGTCTATATTCTATTAATGTACATGTAATTTAAAATTACATGGTATTTTACTAAAATTTATATAAACAATAACTTTGGGATAACATATACAAATGTTCTCTATAATTTTTTTTGTTATGCAGTATCATCTTGTAACATCCTCTTTTACCTGGTAGGATAATTTAACTTAAGGAATTAAGTTGCTTCCCAAATTAACAACATGCAGTCACCCCCCAAAAATGGACAAATTTGATTAAATTTACACCTTGATACCTGCCTATAGGTATGTGTACTACTACAACTGGCCTTTTTGAGACTCATGGGTCAAAGAAATAAAGTATTAAATTAAAAAAAGGAGAGATACAGTTACATATTAAGCCTTTTTGTTTAAAACTTTCAATTTAATCTTAAGACTAGCCATGGGAAAATGATTTGTATGTTTCCACAGGTCAAAACGTCACCAACTCAAAGGCTGAGGAAGAAAAGTTACAGCCTTTGCTGTGTAGGTTGTACCAAGAAATACCAGCAGAGAAGTTCACCATCTTAACACAAAAGGAAGAAAAGCCTCAGTACTGCTACAGGCATCAAACATTCTCTGAGGACCATAGGTGTAACATCTGTTTACAGTGATCCTAATGAACTTTACCTTCTAGGGTTACAGCACAGTTTCAATCATGAGAGACCTCCTTACTCTTTTTCATAGAACAAAGAATAATGATGGTTAATGAAGTCATCTTTTTAACTGTAAATTAGAGCTGAACTGTTATAGAGTAATCTACAAAACATAAAACTGCTTTTCTTTAATTGACCAATATACATAGGAACTGTAAAAAGATGATTTGTCTATTCAGAAACAAATATAATACTAAAGTCTCTTTAAGTAGTTCATATAATTAATACAAGAGAGCACTGATAGCAGCAATGGTTATTCTGCCAAGGAGATGCTAGCGCAGGGGACCCAACCCCCCCCCAAAAAAAAAGGTTAAGGCTTATATGCCTGTAAACTGGGATATCTGCAAGAAAAGAGGTGGTAAGGCCCGCCCTACTGTCAATGACCTGATGTAACCATGGGAGGATTGTATCGAGATCGCACTTACAAGTATACAGTTGGTCTCTGGAATACCAGAGAGTGTTACCAAAGGCCACTGAACCAATAAAGCAAATGTTGGTCTCCTTGAGTTAAGCAAAACTCCTCCACCAACATCAGCTACACCTCACTTGCTTGGAGATACTGTGCAGCAGTGGCAGCCATATGTCTGTATATCCCAACTTTGTTTGATTATTAGCTCTCTCCTTGGAGCAATAACTCGTGGATGTTGCCACAAGCTTATACCCTCTAGTGATTAGGAGATTTATGTGCCACAGTAAGGCCTTGTCATCTCTCTCAGGGAAAAAAGAAAAAGTAATCCAGGGATTAACACACCATCCAAACATCTGTGTCTATACCAAAGTAACCTACCATAGTAAGTAGCAATGTTTAAATATGTATATATCTAATCGCTTGTGCTTCATTAGTAGGATTGAAAGCTTATCCCTGGGCAATCGGTCAGCCCACGAAAGGAAACAGCCAGAACTGATCAGAGTCCAAAACGACATCTCCAGACAAAGTAGACTGTTGTGCTTCTTGTCCACACGTGCCCCATCTCTAAGCCTAAGGAACAATCTGTGGAAGAGGGGGAGTGGTATATTGTAGGGGCTGTGATTGGGGTGAATGGTAAAACTACGACAATATAGTCTGGACACTTATTTGATCAACTTGATTGAACATTCAAGCCCCTCCAGCTGGATGGTGGGAGCCTTGGGCTGTGTGGGCTGGGGCACAACTGATTGTAAAATTCATATTCTTAACTTGAGTATTTTAGTTGTTCCGTGTTATCCAGTAGGTCTTATATTCTATTTTCTACTTTGTCCATTCTGCTTTGGAGGCTTTCTCCCATCCTTTCCTGTTGAATGGATGAATGTTCCATTTCCTTTTTCATTTCTTCCTGTGATTATTTAGTATTTCTACTTCCTTTTGGAGCTTGTCATTCTCTACTCGTAGCTCCTTGCTTTGCTGGTCTGTTTCTTTTTTCATTTCAGCCTGGGAACTTTTCTGTGTTCTACATCCTTCCAGAGTTTATCATTCTGTCCCTCTAGTTCTTTTTGCAGTTTGTGTTTCTCTTCCTCTAGTTCATTTTGGAATTTGTCATTCTCCCAATCTAGTTCTTTCCAGAGTTTATCATTCGTACATTGAAGACCCTTCCTGAGTTTTTCATTTTCTCCCCTTACTTCTCTGATTTTTTCTTTGATTTCTTTGAGTATGTCTACAACTTTTTCTAAGGTCCATGTCTTGGTTTCTTTCCAGGGGCATCTTGTTGTAGGGATTTTTTTCTATAGTACTGGTTGAGTTTGTTGTAGATTTATCATGGACATTTCCCATGCTATATTATCATTGTGGCTTTGGCATGTGGATTTCATTTTTTTTCTAGTCTGGTGTTTGCCTCAAATGTAATTATGGAGGATTGATTGGTCACTCACTGTGCTTCTTCTCTTCAGTTCCTCTATGTTGGCTGTGCAGCCTAGAATCACTAACACTGCCCTCACTGGATTGCCTGCAACATAACTCTACCAGCTTACTGGATCCTCTGCAGCACTACTTGATAGGATGGGGAGGGGAGGGTATGTGGTCTGCTCCATTGCCCACACCCTGGCCCCGAGTATGTGCTGGGATACTGGCCAGCTGTCTTAGCATGGCTGAGTGACTCTGCCCATGTCAATCATGTGGGAGGTGGGGCATGACTTCCCACCTGGTCCCTAAGGCACTCCTCCTGTGCTGGACTGCTGCGCTGGCATGCTGGTCTCTGTTCTGGCCCACCTGAGCATCTGCTGGGCTCCTGACCAGCTGGCTTAAGTCTGAATTCTTAAAGACTCAATAGAATTTACCCAACAAGATTCATAAACACATACACCACAGCCATGGGAAATCATTCCTAAAAAGATGTTTCATCATATGCAATTCATGTAGTTCAGTTTAACAAAGGAAAGGTAGTAAATTAGAGGATGTGATTTGCTGAGAACATATATTAAAAATCATTTCACATTCCAGGAGAGATTGCTCAGAGGTTAAGAGCACTGGCTGCTCTTACAAAAAACTTGGTTTTGATTCACAGCATCCACATGTCAGGTAACAATCTTCCACAACTGTGGTTTCATGGATTTGATCCCCTCCTCTGGCTTCCATAGGAATAATGTGACATGGATTTATTTACCATAAATGCAGCCAAAACACCTGAAAACATAAAAGGCAAATAAATATAAACCACATCTAAACATATTAAAAATATTCAAAAATGTAGATCAGAAAGAAATAGCCTCCTATTACTAAAACTATTCATGAAAACTCCATAGCCATTATGATAATCAATGATGAAAGTCTAAAATCTCACATTCAAGATTTGGAATTAGAGCAAAACTGCAACTTTATCATTTGTATTCAGCACAATACTAGAAGTGCTAGACATAATGATTATGTAAGAAAATTAAATAAAGGCACCCAAATTAGAAAGGGGCAAAATAATATTTGTATACAGATAACAGTATTATATTCATACTATAAATTAATTTTGATACTTATGGTATGATTATGTGCACAACTTTTAAAACAAGTAAACAAATTCAGGAACATATCAAGATATAAATCTAATGTACAGAATATCGTTTTATCACCACAGACTACAAATTATTAATGTTTAAATTCATGACAAAAACCTGTTATTGTAACATCATAAATGAAATATGTCTGAACTTACTATGTTAGGTAGTATTGTAATGCTTAGATAATTAAAACAATAGGTTTACATCTCTATAAGAACATCCTGAAAATATATCAGCCATGCTGGTGATTATTAAATTAAAGGATTATTACTAGAGCAATTGAAAACAAAATCATATTGAACACTACACTATATACACTGTTTAGAGCACTTGCTGGTTTCAGAAAGCACTGCATTCTTGAAACATATATGTTTGATGAAGGAAGATGGGGACAGCAAGATCCAGGAGAATGAAAGAATCTTGAATAATCCTGTGTAAAAGTGGTGTGAATTATGGAGTTTGAGTTTACAGAAAGTAACTCTCTACATTTTCTCCTCATCAGTTATTTCATTTGTGGAATAATGAATATGATGTAATTAAGCACTTACCAAAATCCTAAGAATTTAAAAATGAAACATACTTCACAATGTATTTGTATCTTTTATTAATTCTCATTATACTGGGATACGTTTAAAATTTAAATGTGTTATTTTAGACAAACATATTTGAATTGTTTTAAACTAAATTATTATTTTAGTGGGAGATTTTAAACACATATTTTTCAAAGTCTGATAAGCCCTTCTGAATAACAGTATTTCATAAAGAGAAAATAGGCACCAAACTAACCACTTCTTGACATGTATTGTTGGGCATTTTAGGAATATGAAAATAAATTCAACGTGCACCCATCTTGAAAGAACTTATTTAATGGAATAGTCAGAGGTGGATTAATTACCATAAATTACACAATAAAAACCTTAGCCTAAATGAAGATTTCTGACAGTTTCACCACATCATGAGACGAAGAAAATATGTACTCAATGATAAAGAACATAATACCCAACCGAAGCATTTGTTATGTGTAAACTCCAAATGGGAAACTCAAGTAAATAGCAATTTAGATGAGCCTGGGATCTTGAAAGTAAGAGATGGGAGATATGTTTGGAAAGCCCAAGATTCAGGACAAGGAAGATATGAATATCAAATCTTTAAATGAAATTTCATTCAATAAGAGCTTGGTATAATATGAATCTGTCCAGTGCCACTTCTCTATTGCTGACAAAATATTCTGACTGAAACCAGTTTGGAGAGAAATGGATTTATATGGGCAATAGCACAGTTTTTTATCAAGAGAAGCCAGGGTAGCAACTTAAGACAGGAACCTAGAGTACAGACTATGGAGAAGGGCTGTTACTGGGTACTTCATCTAGACTATGCTCAGCCTGCTTTCTTACACTACACAAGACCGCCTATCCAAAGATCATACTACCCACAGTGTTCTGGGCCTACCTACCTCATTCAACAATCAATAAAATGTCCCATAGACATAGCCACAGGCCAATCCGATGGAGGAAATTCCTCAACTGAGATTCCCTCTACCTAGGTGTGTCAAGTTAAGAACTAACTATCCATCACAGGGACCATTTGAAATACAAATTGAGATGTGTAGAGGTTTACTAAAAATAGCATGCGAAGTAACATTCAATAATTAGAGAAAATGGAAATAGAGATATTAAAAAACCTTTTTGTGGTTAGACAATTAATTTGTAATTCAAGGAGCATTCTGCCTTAAAATTTGTTCTATTATATTAATTGCCTGCAATAATCTGCAGAAGAAATACCAAAATATATGATTAGTCCAGGTAGACTTTTTAAAATATTAAGGCCATCTGAGAACTGTTGATTTTTTTGTATTAGATGCTGTAGATTTAATGAGAGTTTAAACTTGTTGCATCTGCCATAGAGGAAAAACAAGAAGCATCTGTTAGGGCTAGCTTTAATAGGAGAATATTAGCTTATACATTTTGAAGTATTTTATTTATTTTTATTCTATTTGTATGAATGTATTGTCTGCATGAATTTAAGTGTGCCCATGTCTTGCAAGGCCTGCTGAGTGCACAAGAGGGCCTGGGGTTTCCTAGAGTTGAAGTTAAAGATGGTTGTTAGCCTCCATGTTGGGGATGGGAATCAAACCCAGGTACTCTTCAAAAATAGTGCTACTGGGCATGCTGGTGCACACCTTTAATCCTAGCACTTGGGGGGCAGAAGCAGGTGGATCTTTGTGAGTTCAAGGCCAGCCTGTTCTACAGAGTGAATTCCAGGACAGCTGGTGCTACAGGGAAACCCTCTCTTGAAAAGACAAAAAAAAAAAAATGTATCCAGTGCTCTTAACCACTGAGAGAACTCTCCATCCCTCATCTCTCATATTTTAAAATATTTTAAAGCAATATTAAACAACAGGAAGACAATAATTAAATTTGTATGTTTGCCCAGTCTGAATAAAAATCAGATTAATAAAAGAAGGGATCCAATATATTCTTTAATCCAGCCTCAGTTTAAAAATAAATAAATAAAAAACTCTCCCAGAAGTGGTGATATAGTCTTTTAATCACAACACTCAGCAGGTAGAGGCAAGCAGATCTCTGTGCGTTCCAAGCCAGTTGGGGCTACAGGGAGACCCTGTCTGAAAAAGATTTTAAATTAATTCTGTCTTCTTGACATGCGTTCCATTATGAATAAGTTACATATAATACATCATTTTACACAAGTAAAACACTGTGAGCATTGTTGGGAAGTGGCAACTGTGCAATGACTGTTAATTGCATATAACTTCCAAAGAGGAATCGTATGGTACATATTTAAGTTGAATGTGGATTTTCTATATTAAACAGAAACAGAAAGACATAATATTCTAAAGACACAATACTCTAAAGATTCCAGTGGATCCTGAACTAAATTATACTTATTTCCCATAGTAACTGATAATTTTCTATGACAAGTGTGAATAAGAGTCATTTTTAGTGAAACATATTCTTTTTTCTAGGCCTTATAAGTTAGGCTTTTCTTCTCTAAGTAATATAAAAATCTACCCTAAGACAAAGAAAAGACTACATTAAATATTTGAGTTAAAATACTCAAAGCTCACATGGGGCAAGGAAAATGTCCTATCCCCATTTGCTTTAGTTAAAACAGAATTATTTACATTGTGTAATAAAGTGTATTCAGAAGAGACTCTTACCTTTAAAATATCAAGATCAGCCCTAGAGTTTTCACTGCTTTGATTCTGCCTAGTAGAATATTAGATTTTAATTATATTTTATTATATTGTTTTATAACCAAAACTTTTAGTAAAATGTTATAAAACATAAATTCAGATAACATATCTTTTTAAAATACTTATTCATATTTTATGTGCATGTGTATATTGCCTACTATACACCAATGTCAGGCAAATGCCTACAGAGGTCAGAAGAGGGTGTCTGATTACTCTGGGACTAAAGTTACAGAGGCTATTTATGAGTGCGTGGAATCAAACCCCGATCCTCTGCAAGAACACCCAATGCCCTTAACTGCTGGCTCAGACTTCGTATCTTAATTCAGGACCAGGAGTGCTTTGATACAATAAAACTCCAGGAGCTACTGTGTTAGATGAACTCTTAATCACCTGGATGCATATGACACATGGATCCATGAGTACTGGGAAATGTTTGCCCATCCTAGTTGAGAAGATATGGTAGTTGATTATTAAACTGAATTTTACTTGTATAATGTCTTCTTACCTCACAAACTATATTTCATTTCAATGTAAATAAATAATACTGAGGAGCTTGAAGAGATCCAGAGATCAGCAGAAGTACTTAATTTTAAATAATAAAGTCACAGGGAAAGAGGAACATAAGGGAAAGGCTGATCTGTTTTTCAGCTGTTACAAATAGCAGTTGCAAATTAGTCTTCTTTAGCAAATTACCTACTTTCACAATGCTAATAGGAAAAGGATTTTTCACATTTTTTAAAGGACTAAAAGGGCTAATTACCAGAGAACACAGGTTTTTGTAACTCAGTATTAAGACTGTTAATTAACAATGTTATTAAGACTAATAACTTTGTCATTAAGTCATTCAGTTTACCATCCACCTTCCTGAGTCGTTCTAGGGGATGTTCTAGGGGATGTGTGATGGGGAAGGGGAATTATTCTGAGGATCCTTGCAGAACATTCTGTTGGCTCTGCGGTGATTCTGTTTGAAAGTATCACAAGCTGGAGGTCAAAATTTTATTGCCCAGAATTTGACAATAAGACATTTTGCTGAAGGCAGTATATATTAGAGCCACAGGAAATAGAGAAACCAAACCTGAGTAGGCTTGCTGGTTCCATCACTAATAGCTGTATTTCATAGTGCTGGAATGCATCTACCAGGGTGCTGACAAAGAAAAATAATCAATAGTTCCCAATTAGACAGCTGCTGATTACCCCCAGGTAAAAGTGCCATTACTTTACCAATAAAGACTTTTCTGGGCTGGACACTGTTGTAGTTTGTAGGGTTTACAGCTGGGTAGGATCATTCATGCTTTTCTTTTTTGCATCTTGCACAGTATCTTCTGTTACTTAATGTTGTCTTGGGGAGGAGGTTTCCAGGCCAGTTCCATTGCAAAACCTCCAAGTCTTATGTCCTAAATATGCTGTGTCTTCAGAAATAGGATCTTTTTTTAAATTTTTTTATTAATTTTATTTATTTTTGTATGTGTATGAATGTACTGTCTGCATGTAGGTNTCAGAAATAGGATCTTTTTTTAAATTTTTTTATTAATTTTATTTATTTTTGTATGTGTATGAATGTACTGTCTGCATGTAGGTCTGTGCACCCGTGTCGTGCAATGCCGCGGAGGTCAGAAGAGGATGTCGGATTCCCCTGGAACTGGAGTTCTCCTGGAATTGGAGTTTCAGACGGTTCTCGGCATTCAACTTCTGGGAGATAACAAAGGGGTGAGATCATATCCTGTATCATTTTAGGGGTGTTCTGAGCAACAACTTGAAGGGAAATTTCCCTTTCCTGGCACTGTACTTTTGTTATATAGCCTTCAGCTGTGTTTATGTACATATTTTTCAGTATATTTACAGTTGGTTTTTCACACAACCTTAGTATTCTTTATCACTCCTTTCTTTCAACCTCATATAGACTTCCTTTCCCTCTTCCCAGTTAAAGTATCCCTATACTCCCAATTTCCCCCCTGATAACGTCTGTTTCTTACTATATCCCTCTTTGAAGCTCTGCCTTTCTAGCTGCACTGTTCCTTTCTATTTACCCTCCAACTTCTATATGATTGGATTTAAAGCCAATTATACAAGACACAATTCATGACTGGAAATGTTAACTGGGCTCAAAACCCAGCCATTGGTCCTAGGGAAGAAACTAATATTATTTTTCTGCTACATTAATATAATATTATACTATACCTGAGGTCTTATCTTTACACCCATAAATTATTGAAGGTCTTAACACTCTTGAGAGAAAAATCTTTTGGGAACTGCTGATGATTGACACAGAAATGCACAACTAGTCAATGTACACATAATAAAAGACACTGGAATATTCAGCTCTAAATTAAACATCTATATCACACATCCTTTCCCTAACACACAGAGATCATGGCAAAAGAGGTCAGAAATATTTAAATAATCAAAGTTAGTGGTTTTCTGTAGTGAAACCTTTCTTTACCTGGCAGTACTGCGTAACAGATGAACTCATAATAGCTTGAACTGCATACACAAGACTTGTATAAGATCAAGCCAGCCAAAATCTAGCGTGATTTGCTGAAAGGCCACTGAAGTTTTACAGCTAATTAAGAAGCTTTTGGCAATTGATGGGTGCTGGGGTATAAAAGTCCAGCTTCATCAGTGGTACAGCCACTGAAAAGGTACTCATGTCCCCATAAATCATCCCACACCCATGTGTATACAGGGAACACTAACTGGATTCTGTGGTACAGCAATGGAGGAGGGAAAATGTTGAGTGAGAATAAAGGAAAGATTGAAGAAGAGATATGGGAGTGAATCTTATAAAAATAATATATGCACATATGAAATTCTAACAAAAATACCCATACTAAAAGAACAAGAAGAAATCAAAAGGATATTTTGAGGTATTTACATATTCAATGTAAGATTAAATAATGACTAGTAATTATGATTGTAAATCATCTGACATATTGACTATGAAACCCAATAATAAAATTTCAAACCCCTGAAAGTTATATTTATATGTCTCTTTAATTAATTGTAAAAGACTGAATATCCATTAGAAATTCCAGTCTATAAAAATTAAAACTTAAGGAGCATTCAAATAAATTTTTGATGACTAGGTTTTATACAATAAAAATGAAAGTAAAATGTAAAGCAATAATTTATAATGATCTTTCCTCTGCAATAACCACCCCAACCCACATTCTTTTAAACATTTTAACCATTTTCACTTACTCTGTATTGTGAATTTATTTTCTGAGTGTGTAGTCATTGAACTCTCTATAACTGAAAATATAATTACAAGCTTTCAAGAAAACCAAAAAAAATCATAGTTGTTTATTTTATTCATAAACTCCTGGGAAGTTTCCAGAACTGAATAACAAAGAGCATAAAAGTAAAATGATGAATATATTTTATATGTATGTTTTTGGATATTTGCTTCAATATTTTGTTATATGAGCCAGAGTGATTTTCCTGCACTTGTTGCATTCCTAGAGTAGCCAATTTACATGTACATGCTGCCATGGAAACTGGACTATGATCTCATGTTGAAACATGCCTTGCTGCACAGCTTAAGCATCAGACCTGGATACATTTTAAAAAACAGCTATTATACCAAATCATCACCTGAAAATGGACACTGTCCTACACTATTTTACAGAAAAATAATGTACCTGAAGTTTCCAGTAGTATAAGCTAACTGAACAATTTTGTCTGGAAACAAAAATATCCTCACTTCCTACTTCACACATTCCTTACTTGCTTTTGAAGTGCCTTTTTAAATTTCACCAAATTCAGTAATATAATCCTAGGAACAAGACATAATGACATGAAATATATACTATGCATTTTGCCTTACAAGTAGAAGAAATATGGAAAAGAGAAAGAAGGAAGAAATTATTACATTTTTCCTTCATGATTATTGAAGAGTTGAGAGTGAAAAAAAAGAATTTATATTATGCAGGTAAATAAAGTGATGATATTTTGCAGTGAATTGCATTGTAAGCAAAAATTCATCAAGCTCAGAATGCAAAGATTCATATTAACTCTCATGGAAAGAAATCAAATTGAATTTGTTTCAAATGAATGAAAAGTTTACATTATTTCATGGATCAAATTCCAATTAAATATGATGAGATTATACAACTCATTCAATTTTATTTTGTTAATCAAGTGACTAGTTAAAACCTACATAGTTGCTACTAAAAGTAAGGTTATGAAAAAAAAACATATTTTCAGAAATCTGCACTTTATTTTTACTCTAAATGTTCTTTTCCAATCCCATTGTGTATAAAGCTACTTCCTTTCCTATATTTTGCCATATAAGATTGTATTTTAATATAATATTTTAGTGATGTGTTGTGTATTTCAAACATCATTTTCAGTTTAATTTAGACATATTCCCATTTCCTTTCCCCCAGCCCCACCACAGATCATGCATTCTGTCACACATGTCCTACATCTTTCTCTCTGTCCCTTTAAAGTCTTTTCTCTGCAAAGGTTTATTGTTTGGGGCAGAATTTTACTATATCAGTTCATTCTTTGATCCAGTCCTTTATGTTGTTGTGGTTCCCTTCCAATTATATTTCTCCAAAATATGCCTATATAAAAGTCATATATGAGATAGCCTAGCGGTTAAGAGCGCCGACTGCTCTTGCAGAGGACCCGGGTTCGATCCCCAGCACCCACATGGCGGCTGAGAACCATCTTTAACTCCAGTTCCAGGGGAATCTGAGACCCTCTTCTGACCTCTGCGGCATTGCACGACACGGGTGCACAGACCTACATGCAGACAGTACACTCTATTAAAAAAAAAAGTCATATATGTACCAGAATTATGTCCTCCAGGAATAAACTGGATGTTAACTCTGATATATATTTAGGAGTTCATATTTGTTCCCTTTAATTTTATATTACTCTAAAATATGAATATACACCTTCCATATACATAAATTACCATGTCTGAGAGTAAGTCGTAAGTTAATTTTAGGGCTCATTAAGTGATTCATATTACAGATTCAACATCACAGTTGCTTTCAGATAGAAAGAAATACAACAATAACCTTGCTCAGCTTGCCTTTTATTTGGGAGATTTCAACTTAGAAATCCAATTCCATCCATTTATCTGCAAGGTTCATGATGTCATCTTTCTTTACTGCTGCATTGAACTCCATTGTATAGATGTACAACATTTTTTTTGTACAACATTTTTGTTATCCACTCGTCAGTTGAGGGGCATTTGGGTTGCTTCCAGCTTTTTCCTATTGTGAAGAGGGCTGCATTAAACATAGACGTGCATTTGTCTTTGCAGTAGGATGAGTCCTACGGGTATAGACCCAGGAGTGGTAATGTCTGGGTCAGGTGGTAGGCTCATTTTGAATTTTTTATGGTTTCTCCACACTGCTTTCCACAGTACATTTGAGGAAATTGAAGACGTATTAAAAACAAACAAACAAAAAAAGCTCACCCCAACTAAAAAAAGCTCAGGCCCAGATGGTTTCAGACAGAATTCTATAAAACATTTTCAGAGGACTTACAACCATTACTACTCAAACTACTCAAAAGGATACAAACAGAGGGAAATCTCCCAAATCCCTTTTATGAAGCCAGCATCACCCTAATACCAAAATCAGGCAAAGACGAAACCAAAATGAATACTATAGACCCATCTCATTAATGAACACAGATGCAAACATTCTCAACAAAATACTTATAAATCACATACAGACCCACATAAAAAAGATCATCCATCATGACCAAGTTGGATTCATACCAGAGATGCAGGGATGGTTCAACAATATGTAAATCAATAAATATCATAAACACATAAATGGACTGAAAGACAAAAATCACACAGTCTTAACTTATGCAGAGAAAGCCTTTGACAAAACCCAACATCCCTTCATGTTTAAAGTTCTAGAGGGAATTGGACTGAAGGAAACATTCTTAAATAAAATCAAAGCACTATACAACAAACCCATAGCCAACAGCATCCTAAATGGAGAAAAACTAGAAGCATTTACCCTTAAAGGTGGGAACCTGGTGAGGCTGCCCCCTATCACCACTCTTCTTCAATATAGTGCATGAAATGCTAGGACAATAGGGCAAGAAAGGGAAATTAAAGGAGTACTTATTGGAAAAGAGGAAGTCAAACTATCCCTGTTTGCAGATGATATGATAGTTTACTTGAGGGATGCTAAAAACTCCACCAGGAAACTTCCAGAGACAATTAAGAGTTTCAGTAAACTGGGCAGGATACGAAATTAACCTAGGAAAATCAGTAGCCTTTCTTTACAGTAGCCTTTCTTTACACCACCAGCAAGCAACTGGAGAAAGAATGTAAAGAGACTTCCACCCTCACAATAGCCTCAAAACAAATAAAATACCTGAGGACAGGTAACCAAACAAAAGACACCAAAGATCTCTACAACAAAAAATTTTAAACCTCTGAAGAAGGAGATTGAAGAAGACATCAAAAGATTGAAAAACGTCCCATGCTCATGGATTAGAAAAATTAATATAGTAAAAATCTCCATTTTACCCAAATTAATATACAAATTCAATCCAATTCCAATTAAAATCCCCATGAGTTTTTTTTTTCACAGACTTAGAACAAAATCCTTAAATTCATATGAAAAAACAAAAGACACTGAATAACTAAAGCAACCCTGAGTGAAAAATGCAATACAGGGGGATCACCTTACCAAACTTCAAGCTATATTTCAAGGCTATAGTCATAAAGACAGCCTGGTACTGGCACAAAAACAGACCTGTTGACCAATGGAACAAAATTGAAGATCCAAACTTGAGCCCATACAATTTCATCCACCTCATATTTGATAAAGGGCCCAAAATAGTTCATTGGAGGAAAGATAGCATCTTCAGCAAAAGGTGCTGGCAAAACCGGATCACCATATGCAGAACAAAATTAAACCTCTACCTCTCACCCTGTACAAAAATCAACTCCAACTGGATCAAAGACTTCAATATGAAATCGAAACCCTGAAGGTGATAGAAGAAAAAGCTGGCAGCAACCTACAAGACATAGGAGTAGGAAATTTTTTCTAAACCAGACAGCATCTGAAGAGGAAATAAGGTCCACAATTGATATGTGGGATCTCTCTGTGAAAGAAACAATCAGGAAAGTGAAGACAAAACCCAAGATGTAGGAGTAAACCTTCACCAGTGATACATCTGACAGAGCATTAACTTCCAGACTATATAAACTCCTCAAAAATCAAAGAAGAAAACAAATGGCTCACTCAAAATATGGAGTAAAGAGACTTCACAATTGAGGAAATAAAGATGGCTGAGAAACATCTTAAAAATTGCTGTACATCATTAATAATTAAGGAAATGCCAATTAAAACCACTATAAGATATCATCTCACTCTGATAAGACCGACTAAGATCAAGAAAACAAAAGACACCAAATGCTGGAGAGGTTGTGGGAAAGGGCAAAACTCTTCCACTGCTGTTGGGAATATAAGATGGTTTTTAAACAAATAACATCTACACTTTAAAATTAGCATATTATAGTGTGCATGGGAGGACTGCTAAGCAGATAATTATTACATGCAGAGATATCCCACTGAAACTGTGTACAAATCTCCTGACTTCAACCTAACAGTCATAGAAGTAGAACCTGCTTATACTAGATATATCATAGGGATCTGCTTCAGTAAATTTATCACAGGTATCCCTTTGTTGCCATCAAACATTATTATTTATAATAATAAAATTTGTCAAGCAAATGACAAAATTTACATTGGCTGATAACTACTTTAAGTAAACCAGTAAATCTTAACTGTATGCAGGCCATTGATTATCTCTCTATTTCTATACCTCTCACTTATGAAAATATAAATAAAGCACATTTAAATATATAAATATAACAGAAAGTTATAAATAATATCATAAATAATTAAAAAAAATAAATTACATAAATTAAATATATAAAAATAAAACAATTATTCTAGTCATTGAAAAAATTAATTATATATAAAGACCTAACAGGCAGACTTCAATGATTCCATTATGGCAGGGTATAACTCTTTCCTTTTTTTTTATTGATGCTTTGTGTATTTCATACATCATTTTCCAATTCATTTCAGGCATATTTCCCCTTCCCTTTCCCCCACCCCGCCCCACCCCTTCCCAGATCATGCATTCTGCCATAACTGTCTTGCATCTTTCTCTAAGTTTTTTTTCCATTTTTTAGCAATAAGTGATAATTTATGAGTACAAACATCCTTCATGTGAAACCAATTTGCAAGCAGTTGTGTCCAAACCCACACAGCCCCTTGGTCTCACCATCCAGCAGGGGGGGCTCGTATGTTCAATCAAGTTGATCAAATGGGTGTCCAGGCTATATTGCTGTAGTTTCACCATTCAGCCCAATCACAGCCCTTACATTCTACCATGCCCCCTCTTCCGCAGATTTTTCCCTAGGCTTAGAAAAGGGGCACAGGTGGATGAGAAGCAAGACTGTCTACTTTCTCTGGAGCTGTTGTCTTGGACTCTGGTCAATTCTGGCTGTTTTCTTTCATGGGCTGACAGTTTGTCCAGGAATAACCTTTTGATCCTACTAATGAAGCACAAGCAATTAGATATATAGGTTTTTAAACAGTACTAATTGTTATCATAGGTGACTTTGGTATAGACACAGATATTTGGATGGGATGTTAATCCATGAATTACATTTTTTTCTGTTGAATATGACAGGGTCTTACTGTGGCTTATATTGTCTCTTGACCATTAGAGGGTGTAAGCTTGTGGCATCAGCCATGGGTTATTCCTCCAAGGAGAGAGCCAATAGCCAATTAGATTTGGGATATACAGGCATGTGGCTGCCTCTGCTGCACAGTATTTCCAGGTGTAACTGGTGCTGACAGAGGAGTCTTGCTTGACTCAAGGAGACCCATATTTGCTTTATTGGTTTAGTGGCCTTTGGTAACACTCTCTGGTATTCCAGAGGCCATCTGTACACTTGCATGTGTGGTCTCAATACATCTTTCCCATGTTAACGTCAGGTCTTCGACAGCAGGGTCTTATCACCTCTCTTCTTGCAGGTATCCCAGTTTGGAGGCAAGGAGCTTTTACCTTTTGTGTGGGCTTGGATACCCTGGCCAACATCTCCTTTGTAGAATAATCCATTGCTGATGTCAGAGCTCCTGCGTTAATATATTTTGCTTAAGTGCATAGCTTGAGGAGACTTTAGTATTATATTTGGTTCTGAATAGAGAATAATCCTTTTCACAGTTCCTATGTCTATTATTCAATTCAAGAAGGCAGTTTTACCGGTTTTATAAGAGATTACCTCTATAATAGTTGTCTCCACTTTACAGTTGGAGAACGACATCATCATCACCATATTTCTCCTTGTTCTATGGGGGGAGGTAAGAAAGTCTCTCGTATTAAAACCTTTGTGGCTCCTAAAAGGTAAGTTTCTTTAGGACTCATTATACATATTTGTTACATGTAGGATCCACACAGGGGTCTGATGTCTGTAGCAATCTGAGGCCTTTCTTCCCTTCAGTGTTCAGATGGGCCAACCTCTCTGCTGGCACTTTCTGGTACATCCTACTGGATGCAAAGCTACATCTTTTCTTTCTCTGCTGTCAAGGTGGTGACACTTTGACATGTTGGAACATACAAATCTCTTCCCGTAGTTAGTTTCAAGACCTGAATTGCAAGCTTTTTGACAAAAGGTTTCATATATATCTGTATCCACCGATTTTTTTTTTTTTTAGGTTTTTGTTTTTTGACCCATGAGTCTCCAGAAGGCAATTGTATTATACATACCCATAGAGTGGAATCAAGGCAAAGATTTCATCAAATTCACCCATGCTGTCTTGGGTAACTGTATGTGATTAACTTGGGAAGCAAACTTAATTTTTTTCATTAAATCATCTTATAGATGAAAGAGAATGCCACGAGGTGACACCATACAACAGAAAAATTAGTATTGCCTCTGTGTTTATTTCCTAGTTCTTCCCAGTGTTTCCAAAACTTTTTTTTAATTTCATTGAGCTTTGCTACATTTCATACAACAGTTCTTCCCTTCCTTATCCATACCTCCATACATCCCCCTCACTGCCCTTATCATAACTCATGTACTCTGCCACATATGTTAAATCCTATCCTGTCAAATATTTATACCCAGATGTTATTCGGTGCAAATATATACATAGAAGTCTATTCAGCCCATATAGAGATTTTAAATAATTTCAACTTTCCCTGACCCAGTAGTAATCAGTCTACAACAGTTCCCCTGCTAGTTTCCTGTAGTCCCAAAGCCTATGTATCCCTATGTTCATGGACACAATCCTGGCTCTTACAAACTTTCACCACCCTCTTCTGAAATGGTGTCTGAGAAGTGGGTCAGTGAGGCTTAGTGTTAGGTTCCTATCCAGGGACACACAGTGTGTGTCAGATGAAGTTTTTGAAAGCCATTATTCAACCTTTTGCTTTTATTAAGAAATAAACATAAGGCTAGTGATTTCATTCATTTGTAGAATGTTTGCCTAGGATGGACAGGGTCCTGGATTTGATCCCCAGCAGAAGGGAGGAGAGAATGGATGGATGAAGGAAAAAGGGAGAAGGAAAGAGAAAGAGAGAGAGAGAGAGAGAGAGAGGAGGAAGAAAGGAGGAGAGAATTGAAATTCAAAGGTACAAAAAGCTATGTTATGAAAATATTAAAGAAATAGATATTACATGATATTTTCAAATAAAATAGACTTTAAGGAAAATTTTTATTAGAAACAAAATGTTTTTTTTATATAATCATCAAATTATCAAGAATTTTGTACATTGTATTTTGATCATATTCAGACCCATTCCTTGTCTATACCCATCCTTAGTGTGGTGGTTTGGATGAAAATATCTCCCATAAGCTTTAAGTATTCAGACATTTTGGCCCCAGCTCTTGGCACTGTTCTGGGAGGTCTTAGAAGGTGTGGCCATGTTGGAGGAAGTACGCCATTGGGGGTGGGATTAGTGAGTTTAATAAGCCTTGCAGTCTCCAGTCTCTCTCTCTCTCTTGACCTCCTGTGCTCATTGTGAGATGTGAACCTTGGTTTTCTGCTCCAGACCTGGCCACCATGCCTCCCACCACAATGGACTCTGGTTCCCTGGAACCATCAATTGTAAGATCAAATAAACTCTTCCTTTTATAAGTTCCCTGGTCATGTTGGTTTATCAAAGCAGTAGAAAATTGGCTAATATAGTATCTGGTATCATAGAGTGGGGTGCTGGATGTGAAGAATCTGACCATGTGAATGTTTGGAGATGTGTGGAAGACTTTGGAACTTTGGGCTAGAAAAGCTGTTGACTATTGTGATGGTTAATCCTGGGTGTCAACTTGACTGGACTAAGGAACAAATACGAGAAAACGGGTCTTCTGATTGGACCACCTCAACCTGGATGGCTCACCCCAAATGTGGGCATTACCTTCTGCTGGCAGGCAGTATTTAAGGCCATGGCAGAGGGAGCTGGTCCCTTTTCTCCTGCAGCTTTCCTCTCTCATCTGGTGAGTTTGTCTTGCTGCTGTGATCAACCTTTCGGATCCCAGCGTGTACTGAGACCGGCAGATCTCCTGGAATCCATTCGAGCCTTCAGCACTAGATTGGGACTACTGAGACATCCAGCCTTGTGGACTGAGCAGTTCCCTGGATTCTCGACATTTCCAGTGTGGTGCAGCTACTGTTGGACTCCTTGAACTCAAATCAATAAATTGTATATAGCTATATATTCATCCTGTTGCTTCTGTTTCTTTAGAGAACCCTGACTAATACAACTATTGTAAGCAGAGCTTAATGGGCCATTTTAGTAGAAGCCTGGAAGAAATCATCTCTGCAAAAAAAAAAAAAATGTAGTTCCAAAGGAAAATAAAGACTTAGGCAGGAATTAAGATATTTTTGCCAAGAGTCTGGCCACAGTTCACTCATAACCTAAATGCTTGCCAGATGCTAAGTTGAAAAGCAATGTACTAATGTATTTGGCAGAGGATATTTCAAGACAGCCTAATGTAGAAATGGTGGTGTGGCTATTAATGGTGAATGTGTGCAAATCTACAGTGAAAAAGAGCACATGGCCAGAAAGAAATGCAGAATGTACAGTTTGGATCTGAAATTTTGCTAGGAAGATTATGGTGAGGCCAAGGCAAGTGAAAGAGAGGCTCCCTTTGATGAAATTAAATTGTTTAAGGAGAGGCCTAGTTATTTACAAGTAAACAATGGAAAAAGTGAGATTAAAGTGACTAAGGACAGACCTCAAAATTTACAAGTAAACAGAAACAGTATCTTCAGGGCAAGACCACACCCAGCTAAGCCACCAACATTTGAAAGGAAAATACTGAAAGGGCAGAGAAAACTTGCCAAGGTGATAGAAGCAGGAAAGAGTCCATCCCGAACTTGCAACCAAACTGGGCAGTTTCATTCACGTGATGCTGGCTTTAGAGGCAGGAAGGATGCAAGAGTGAAGGGGTCATCAGTTCTTCCTCCATGGCTTCAGAGAGCCACAGAGGCCAGACAGAGTGCAGCATGAGCATCCCTGAATAAAGAAAGCCCTGTGAAGCCATTGCATGAAGCTGTGAATGTGAAGCCTGGTTGGCAGTGGAGACCCCAAGAAGACATTCGAGATGCCAGAGTTGTGAGATATTTGCCAAGGAAAGCTGCATACAAGGAGTTGTACCAGCCTAAGGAAGAGATGTATGTTGCAAGCAAAGCTGGAAGAGCTGAGCCACTTAAGCCCCTAGAGAGTAAATTCCCAGAAGTTGCACATGGAGCTATTGGATTTGGTGTTTGCCTTGCTGGTTTGTGGACTTGTTTTGGTCCAATATTTCCTCACTCTGCTTCTATTCCTCCCTTTGGAATGGGAATGTGTATTCAATTCCACTGTATATTGGGAGCATTTAATTTGCCTTTTGATTTTACAGGAGCTTACAGTTGAAATTAGCCTGAGTCTCAGAAGAGACTTTGGACTGCAGACTTTTGAATGGAATTGAGACTGGTAAAGACTATGGGGACTGTATTAGTCAGTTTTCTGTGGCTGTGATAAAACACCAGACCAAGGAACTTATAAAAAGGAAGAGTTTATTTGAGCTTACGATTGGCGGTTCCAGGGAATTAGTCATTGTGGCGGAAGGCGTGGTGGGCTGGATCTGGAGCAGCAAAACCGAGGGTCACACTTCGCAAAGAGCACAGGAAGCAGAGAGAAAGCAACTGTATACCAAGGCTTGTTAAACTCACTAAGCCTGACCCTAGTCAACACACTTCCTCTAGCATGGCCACACCCTCCAAGACCTGCCAAAACAGCGCCACAACTGGAGGCAAAATGTCTGAATACCTAGAGCCTATGGGGGACACTCATCAAACCACCACATTTCCACTCCTGGCCCCCATAGGCTCTGACATTATAAAATGCAAAATGCATTAGTACCAACCTTAAAAGTCCCATAGTCTTTACAGTTTTCTAAATGCCAATTCAAAAGTCCACAGTCCAAGTCTCTTTTGGACTCAGGCCAATTCTTAACTGTAAGCTCCTGTAAAATCAAAAGGCAAATTACATACTCCCAAATACAGTGGAACCGAATATACACATTCCCATTCCAAAAGGGAGGATAGAGGCATAGTGAGGAACTACTGGACCAAACAGACGAAAACCATCAGGGCAAATGCCAAGTCCAGTAGCTCCAATGCAACTCCTGGGACTTGACTTCCAAAGGGTTTAGCTGGCTCATGCTCTTCCAGCTTTGCTTGCAACATACATCTTTTCTTAGCTGGTACCACTCCCCGTGATGCAGCTCTCCTTGGCAAATATCTCACAGGTTCTGGCATCTTGAAAGCTTCTTGGGGTCTCCTTGCCAACAGGTTCACATTCAGGCTTCAGCAATGCCTATCAGGGCTTCTTTATTCCAGGGACACCCTGTTGTACTCTGCCTGGCCTCTTTGGCTCTCTGAAACCGTGGAGGAAGAACTGATGACCCCTTCACTCTTGCGAACTTCATGCCTCTAAAGCCAGCACCACGTGAAATGAATTGCCGGAATCTGGCTGCAAGTTTGGGATGGACCCTGGCCCATTTCAACCACATTTGCAACTTTTCTTTTGCCCTGGGCTTGCTGGAGGATTAGCTGGGTGTGGTCCTTGCCCTGAAGGTACTGGATTCTTTTGTTTACTTGTGAAATCTCGAGGCCCTTCCTTAATCACTTCAATCTCCTTATAAAGGAAACTCTCCTTCACAAGCCTTGGCCCCACCTTTAATCTTCCTAATGCATTTTTTCAGATCCAACCTCTTCTTCACATGCCTTGGCCCCACCTTTAATCTTCCTAGGCAGTTATCAGATCCAAACTGTACATTTTGCATTTCTTTCTGCCCCATCTGCTCTTTTTCACTGTAGATCTGTATAATATTCCATTCACCATTAATCACGCACCACACGTACACTTTCTACATTAGTGTCTTGAAATATCCTCTGCAAAGACACAAATCCACCGCTTTTCAACTTAGCATCAGGCAAACATCTGGCTGTGGGCAAACTGCTGCCAGACTCTTTATCAAAAATCCTCGGTTGCTGCCTAAGCTTTATTTTCCCTGGAACCATTTTTTGCAGCCATGCTTTCTTCCAGGCTCCACTAGAATGGCCCTTTAAGCTCTGCTTACAATAGTCCACAGCCTTTCCAGCCCAAGTTCCAAAGTCTTCCCACATCTTCTCCAAACATACACAATGGTCAGGTTCTTCACAGCCAACAGCCCACTCTCTGGTACCAATAACTTGTATTAGTCAGTTTTCTGTGATAAAGACCAAGGAAACTTATAAAAGGAAGAGTTATTTGAGCTTAGATTGCGGTTCCAGGGATTAGTCCATTGTGGCGGAAGGCGTGGTGGCTGGATCTGGAGCAGCAAAACCGAGGGTCACAATCTCGCAAAGAGCACAGGAAGCAGAGAGAAAGCAACTGTATACCACCAGGCTTGTTAAACTCACTAAGCCTGCCCCTAACAACACACTTCCTCTAGCATGGCCACACCCTCCAAGACCTCCAAAAACAGCGCCACCAACTGGAGGCAAATGTTTGAATACCTAGAGCCTATGGGGAACACTCATCCAAACCACCACAGGGACTTTTATGGTTGGACTAAATGCATGTTGCATTTTATATGGTCATGAGCCTATGGGGGCCAGGGAGTGGAATGTGGTGGTTTGGAGGAGAATGTCCCCCATAGGCTTTAAGTATTTAAACATTTTGGCCCCAGTTGGTGGCACTGTTCTGGGAGGTCTTAGAAGGTGTGATCATGCTGGAAGAAGTACATCATTGGGGGTGGGATTACTGAGTTTAACAAGCCTTGCAGTCTGCAGTCTCTCTCTCTTGACTTCCTGTGCTCATTGTGAGATGTGAAACTTGGCTTTCTGCTCCAGCCCCCAAAACCATGCCTCCCACCACAATGGACTCTGATTCCCTGGGACCTTCAATTCTAAGCTCAAATAAACTCTTCCTTTTATAAGTTCTTTTGGTCCTGGTGGTTTATCACAGCAACAGAAAAGTGACAAATACACTTAGTAACACTGAGCCCATCATGAATTCTATTTTCTATGTCCTCTTGAGCCTGCTTTGTGCCACAAATGCCCTTCAGTCTAGATATATCCACTGAAGCCTGGCTAACTTACACAGCAGCATACAGGTAGGGTTGGAAAATCTTACCCACTACCATATCTCTATGCTGGAATTATGTCTGGCTCATGATTCCATAGGTCATCTTCATGCCATCAGATTGGTGTGAATTCATATGATTAACTTCACAGCTCACTGGGAAACACAGAGAAATGGTTTCTTAATTTCCCATACCTCAATACACCAGGAAAAAAAAAAAAATATATATATATATATATTATTATATAATATATAAATATTATATATATATCCCAAACTAACAGAGTTAAAGGGCAAAACAAACAACTCCATTATAATTGTACATAATGTGCATATAGAGATACTTTGCCCTCTTCATTTGTAATTAGTACTTTTTTTTTTATTTCCTTCTCTTGACTTATTGCTCTTGCAAGAGTTTCAAGCACTATATTGAAAAAGAGTGGAAATGATGGGCAAAACTGTCTGGCTCTTGATTTTATTGAAATGCTTCCAGATTTCTGTATTTAGAATGATATTGGTTGTGGGTTCATTGTATGTAGCTTTAATTATCTTGAGCTATGTTCCCTCAGGACCAATTCATTTTAGGACTTTTAACATGAATGCAGGTTGGGTTTTGTCAAAGGCCTTTTCTGTATCTATTGAATGAAGATGACTTTGTGGTTTTTGTCTTTGATTACATTTACATGTTTTTTTTACATTTTTTATTTCCTTATATTCACCCACCCTGCCTCTCTATAATAAAGCTGACTTAATCGTGATGGATGATATTTGTGATGTGTCTATGTATTTTTGATTATTTTGTTGACTATCTTTGCATATATGTTCATTATGGATATGCGCGTATAGTTTTCTTATTTTTGTTGTATCTTTTTCTGGTTTTGGTACTAGAATAATACTGGCTTCATAGAAGGAGTTTGAGAGTTCTCCTTTTGTTTATATCCTTTCAAATAATTTAAGAACTATTGCTTGTAGATCTTCTTTGATTTCCTGTAGAATTTGCCATGAATCCATCTGGGCCTGGGCTCATTTTAGTCAGGAGGTTTTTCATTACTGTTTCAATTTCCTTATTTGTTGTGAGTCTGTTTAAACTGCTGATCTCTTCTTTGTTTAACTTTGGTGGTGTCCATAATTTTAGAAATCAATCCATTTTTTTAGATTTTCAAATTTTATATAGCTTTTTAAAGCTTTTAAACCCTTTTAAAATTCTGATATTTTATGCCTGTTGTGAAGTTTCCTCTTTCATGTCTCACTTTGTTGATTTTTATTTGCTTTCTTTCTTTGGGTTAAGTGAGCTGAGTCTGCCTGTTTTATTTAAAGTTTCAAAATAGCTCTTAGATAAATTTATTTTTTGTATTGTTTTCTTTGCTTTTATATGATTAATATCTGCTCTGATTTTTGTTATTTCTTTTAATCTACTAGGTTTGGGGTTGGTTTGTTTGTGCCTTTCCAGAGCCTTGAGTTGAACTGTAACTTCCTTTTCATGTGATCTTTCTGATTTTTAAAATTTTTTTTTATTTATTCTTTATGTGTATGAATGTACTGTCTGCATGCAGGTCTGTGCATCTGTGTCGTGCAATGCCGTGGAGGTCAGAAGAGGGCGTCAGATTCCCCTGGGACTGGAGTCAAAGACAGTTCTCAGCCACCATGTGGGTGCTGGGGATTGAACTCAGGTCCTCTGCAAGAACAGTCGGTGCTCTTAACCACTAGGCCATCTCTCCAGACCCCTGATTTTTTTTTTAATGCAGACACTTAGAGCTATAAAGTTTCCTCTTAGGACTGCTCTTAAGTGGTCCCAGAGGTTTGGTTAGTACTATTCTGATGTTCTTTTAGTTCTAGGATTTTTTTTTCCTCAATTTCTTCTTTAAACCATTCATCATTGAGTTCTGTGTTGTTTAATCTCCAAGAGTTTGTGTACTTACTAGAGCTTATTTTCATGTTGATTAAACTTTTTATTGCAGTGTGTTCTGATAGAATGCATAGAATTAGTTCAATTTCTTTTTAATTTGTTGTGATTTGCTACTGTAAGGTTGGCCTTCCTCCGAAAAAGGATGGACTTTTGACTTCCAATGATTTCTTACACAGAAGAGCTCCTGACGCTCTAAGATTGTGAAGTTGACTGGTTCTTCTGAAGAAAGAGGAGGGGCCAGAAGGCCCAACACCCTGGCCAACCAAACTGACAAACTTGACTCTATAAAGGCTAAAGGCCAGGAGCGTATAGAAGAAAATCAGGTGATGGTGGCACTCTCTAGGCATTTTGCCATCTTGGGTGGACATCACCAAGTCTATGCTGGGTATTTGGATGAACATGAGGGGAGGAGGATTGCTGCTCAGCCTGTAAGTGATATTTACACCTCATTCACTCTCTGAGCCAACGAAATTAAACTTGCTAGACTTTCTTAACTGTAGTTCAGAGAGCCTTTCCTTGTTTTGCCTTGGTAGCCAGGTATGGCACTACATGTGTGTACCTCCCTGGAGGAATCTCTGCAATAGTTGCTGAGTTGAAAGTAGATTCTTTGTGATTGGTTGGAATATTCTGTAGATATCTATTAGAGCCATCTCATGTAAGATGTCATTTAAGTCAAATGTCTCTCTATTCTCTGTTCCATTGACTTGTTTATTGAAGACAGTAGGATATTAAAGTTATCTACTACTACTGAGTTAAGGTTAATCTGTGTTTTATAGTCCTGGATCACTGTTTTTATGAAATAGGGTGCTCTAGACTTTGGAGCATACATATTAATGATGTTAATATCTTCTTGATTAATGGAAAGATGCAAATCAAGAAATATCTATGGAAATAACATACAGTTTGTTCCCAAAAGATACAATCTTAATGTAGGTGTAATAGGCTGGTGCAACTTAGCCTTTCTGAGTGCTTAACGACCATACCTAACACCCATACCAATTCGGCCGAGAGACCAAAGAGATAAATTTGTTCCTTGTCCTCAGAGGTCAACCAAGTCTTAGGGGTTTATGCATGGGGGCACCTCTTCAAATGTCCTGCAGGTGTGGGTCACCAGTCTTCCTGTTCAGGGAGGTCTTGGAGAGCCACTGATGGGACTTCAGCCAGTGTCCAGTCTAAAGAGAGGAAAATCTGCTCATGCTTCAGAAAAGGAAGCCTGGTTTATCAAGTCCTGATTTTGTCCTCGAGTGGATGGAACCGGTGAATGGAGCGCTGAAAGGAGCAAGGGGCTCCCATCCTTCCCCCCACCAAAAAAAAAAAAAAAAAAAGAACAAAAAACGAGAGACATCTGAGGACCAGATCCTCAACTGACCTCGAGAAAACAAAAACCTTGGTTAATCTGGGCTGTGTGGCCTTCAACATCCAAAAGGAAAATACAATCAGACACAAATAATCAGTAAGACCAGAGAAACTGTACTGCAGACACAACACTTGAGATCTTAATAAAATGACAAAAAGAATAAAGAGAGGAGAGTATTGTTGTTTTGCCTATCTCCAATTCTTACTGGCAAGTGCATCTACTCTGTGGCTGCCAATGCTTTTGGCACTTCTCAAAGGCTTTTTAACCTCCTAATATGGACTGAGGACTCATATCACTACAAGAATCCTCCAAACCTTCAATGCCAGATGGGGACCACTGAAATACCCAGCTTATGGACTAAACAGCTAAGGGGATGTCAGCCTCCTCAGAGTATAGACTGTCGTTGGACTACCTGGGCTATACCTCTATACATAGAGGCTAGTCCAGGGTGATCAAGACAGGTCACGTGCTTACTGGACCTCATGTTGGGGGACCATGGGAGGGAAAGACCCCAATGTGGATCAAAAGAGCAGGATTGATGGTTGGAGTTGCCAAGGAGGAACCTCGAGCATTTCCTTAAGGAAAACATGACATCCTTTAAGGAAGAAAAAAAATAAAACACCTCCAATTCAAGTGATATGTGTATGCATGTATGTTTGTATGTATATATGTGTATAATTATGTATTTATAAATATATACATATATATATATATAAGAATATAAAGTTATACTTCTTTTTACCTGCATGCAACTTTACAGTTAAAATCTGAACCACTAAATGTGTTTTGGAATTAACCTATAGTTTATTTTCAGAATTTGTAATTTTGAGTTATGTGTGGAATGTACATATGCATATATTGGAATAATATAAAATTAATGGGAACAAAAAAAAGAGAGAAAAACCTATTCAAAGAACTGACTAAAACAGTAAATTTGTGCATCGAAAGGTTTATAAAAGACTGAGAAAAAGATGCAAGACAGGACTTAACATGTATGACAGAATCCATGAGGTCTGGCAGGAGATGGGGGGAAGTAAGGGGTGGGTATAGATGGGGGAATGAGTCTAAATTTGATTAAGAAATGTTGTATTAAATACACTGAATAAAAATTAACTTAAAATTATTATCAACAATGGACATGTTCACCAAATAAATGAATAAATTGTTCCTTTGATTAAAATGAAGAATCACTCTATATCTTTTCTGGTTAATTTTAATTTGTTATTGTTACATATGAGAATTGCACAGGATCAACTTGCTTCTTAGTGACATTTTCTTGGAATATTTTTCCACCCTTTAACCCTAAGATTGTGTCTACCCTTCAGGGTGAGAAGAGTTTCTTTTTTTATTTTTTCTTTTAAATTTTCCTTATTTGACCAGTAAGCACACATAGGCAATAAACATAAGGAGTGTCCATATAACCCAATTGGTTAACATCTGAGTCCAGTTTTTGTACCACCCAGGATCGCCAACTCCATTTAAAGAGTTCGGCTTATGCAAACATGTTAATCAAGAAAAAAAATCTAGTCCATTTTTGCTGTGATCTCACATTTCATTCCTCCACATTGGCCCTTATAATCTGATGCACCAACCTCTTCTGCAAGAGTCCCTGGGCTTTGGATGAGAGACTAAAATAGAGTGAGAGCTAGAAGATTCAGTTTTTTTTTTTTTTCTTTAAGTTGACATGTCAAACTCTTAGGACTGTTCAACTTCTTCTTGCAGTGGACTGGTGGGTTGTTTAGCAGTCTCCTTTTAATTCTAGTAATGAAGCACAATAGTAACAAATATTAAAGATTATAACATGTTACTCTGTAGGCACAGGCACATCTGTTTGGATAATATCTTAGTTGGGTTTATATAACTCATTGACAAAGGGATGTCAATAGCTTTCTAATGTGGTTGATAGAGTCTCCAAACATTAGGAGGCACCAAAGCTACAATGTCAGCTGTGTCACATATCCTGCCAGGGAGTGGGCCATATATCAAATTGGGATTATTTTTTCTCACTGTGCATGTACCAGGCTGCCACTACTGCACTATATCTTCTTTGGCATGTAAAAGTGCAACATGTGAGGTATCTAGTAAAATTTCAGACACCATTTCTTTCTAGTGGTTTGCATAGTTCTCTCTGATACCATGAAGAGCAGATGTTGATTTGCAGTGCAGGGTCACAGTATAGCTTTATTTTTATTTTTATTTTTTTCTCACATTCATATCATGCCATATCTTTGGCATTTGGGTCATACTGTCCATTTCTTGTGTGCACCCAAATTATAGGCAAATGGCCTTTGTTTTGGGGGATTTTCAAAACTCACTGGCCAACAGCTCCAAGTAGGGCAGCCCAGAGGTGGAAATGAAGCCTTTATCTACCAATGATTTTTATTTAAATGTAAGGCAAATTTGCATCTTGGAAGGAGCAGGCATATTCCTTCCCCCTCCTCTGTTTTTGTAATTGCCACTACAGTCAGAGCAGCCTCTCTTATTTCCCAGATCCTTAAATCCAAATTTATAGTTTTTCTGAAGGCAAGAGTTTTATCAAATACCTATGAACAGGAGCCAAGCTGAAAAGATGTTCCACACCCTTAGGACTGTCTCCTCCCCCAGCATTGCATACTGCTGGCTCAAGGAGATAGAACCCAGCTTTTTCTGAGCCAAATTATCATGTTATATGGAAAAGAAATGTCAGAGTTATCACTTGTATAATACACAAAACATGGAGAACATTTGTGCCCATTTAATCTAATAGCTGTAACTGGGACTCCAGTACAAGTCACAAGTGGATTGACAAATTAACAACACTTCTGTATCCCTGATTAACTTAAGCATGTTACTATTTTATATTTTGGAAATAGCCATCCATTTAATCTTATAAGGGAGGCTTTTGTTTAATGCTGTGAGAGTTAATAACATGGCCTTAGATTTGCCACCAGTTATTATAATTTTTGAAATATTCAATAGTTATAAATAGGTAGATAGATGATAGATAAATAGAAGATAGATAGGTAGATGATAGACATCCAGATAGATGATAGGTAGATAGATAGATCAGTTATTTTGAATATTCTACTACTATAAAGTATAAACTGAAATGTCCTTGCAAGTGTTGGAGTAAGTTCTAGATGACCAGATCTCTCTATATGTTAAGAGATGTTTTACCTGGGTTTGGCAAAAAGCCTGTATGTTCACTCTGAATATGTTTTACTTAGTGGTCAAATGTCTTACATATAAAACATAACTAAATGCCAAAATGAATAGCACCCTAGAGCAGAAATAATCATTCATTTGAATGAACTATGATCCTTAAGGATCAAGAACCATATTGCAATTTAACAAACTTAGCATATATTGCCATTAATTTATCGGCAAGTAGGTTACCAAAAACTTTGCCTCAAGTTTCAAAGGAGTGTAACCATTAAGTATGAAGAGGCCATATGTAGTTAGTAGAACATTGAAATGATATTATATCTTTGTGAGACCATCAGTTGCTTTTAATATAAACTTTATTGGGCTAGGCGTGGTGCCTCTAATCTTAGCACTTGGGAGGCAGAGGCAGGCAGATCTCCGTAAGTTCAAGGCCATCCTGGTCTACACAGTGAGTTCCAGGACAGCTGGGGCTGCAGGGAGACCCTGTCTCAAAAAAGACCAATATATATATATTTTTTTCTATATATATAGACATTATGTATCATGAAAGAAGTGACATTAACTTTTGCTGAAGTTAGTTCATACCTTAAGTGTTCTCAGCTTTACAATGTCTTAAATATTAGATGTGAAATATATATATATATATATATATATAAATGATTATTAGATGTGAAAAAATAGAGGTATATATTTCAAGGTATATCTATGGCTATAACAATTATTTTGATATTGCTTTTACTGGCCAGTTACTCATTTTAATTTACATATAGAGATTTGGTCTTAGAAACCACAAATAAATAACATGTAGATTGCTTTTCTGAGACTGTGTAACTTCACTCAGCATAACCGCCTTCAGTTTCATCCATTTGCATACAAAATTCATGAAGCTATCCATTTTCACTGCTGCATAGAACCCCATTGTATAAATGTTCCACATCTTAATTATCCACTCATCAGTTGAGGGACATGTGGGTCGCTTTCAGCTCTTTGCCATTGTGAAAAGAGTATCAATAAACATGGCTGTGCATACATCTTTGCTATAGAATGCATCCTTGGGGTATATACCTAGTAGAGGTGTAACTGGGTCAAATGGTAGGTGGGATGAGTTTCTTTAAGACCACAAAATCATCTGTTTTCTATCTTGATCCATTCCACTAGCTTGTGTCTTTTGACAGTGTATCTGAGGCCATTGATATTTAGTGTTATTAATAATAGCCATGTATTTGATATTATCCTTTTAATTTCTTTGTATTTTGTTGCCCAATTTTGTTTTTCTTTTATTGTACCTTTCCTTGTTTTCTTCTTGCAGCCTCTTGAGTTTACTCATTCTGTTCTTTATTCCTTTGTATCGGTTCAAGTATTCTCTGTAGTGCTTATTTAGTGTAGATGACTTCTTTCAGTCTGTGTCCTAAAAAAAATCCATTTCCCTTTGACTATGATAGATAGTTTTTCTGGATCAAGTATTTGGGCTTGGCATCCAAAGATCAGTTACAACTGGAAATACTTCAGTCCAGTCACTTCTTGGTTTCATAGTTTGCACTGTAAAGTCAGCTGTAATTCTAATGGGTTTTCTTTTATATGTAACTTATTGCCATTCTCTAGCAGCCCTCAGTACCATCTCCATGTTCTATACATTCAATGTTTTAACTATGATATAGCATGGGGAGTTTCTGTTCTGCTCATCTCTAATTGGTGTTCTGTGTGCTTCTTAAATCTTATATATAAGGCCTTCCTTAATTTAGGGTAGTTTGCTTCTATATACGGTTGAAGATCTATTCAGAGCATACTCCTGAGATTCTTCTCCTTCCTGTATGCCTATAATTCCCAAATTTGTTCCTTACATTTCCATATGCATGTTTGTGTGTGTGAAGTTGTACATACTTTCACTTGAGGAGTTCAGATCTTCAACTTTGTTATTCATTCTTGGTATTCTCTTTTCTGTTTCATTTATTCTGCTTATGAGGCTTCTTCTATAGTTTCCAAATGGCTTATTGAGTTTTTAATCCCATGGTAAATTCCAATTAGGTATTGTTTAACATTTCTATACTTTTTGGGAATTTAATTTTCAAGTCATAAATTGTTTTTGATATATCATTAAGCCTCTTATCTTAATATTATTGGGCTTCCATGAGAAGTTTATGGAAAAATTTTATTTTTTTTATTTTTTTTTTATTAATTTTATTTATTTCTGTATGTGTACGAATGTATTGTCTGCATGCAAGTCTGTGCACCCGTGTCGTGCAATGCCGCGGAGGTCAGAAGTGGGCGTCAGATTCCCCTGGAGCTGGAGTTCTCCTGGAGTTGGAGTTTCAGACGGTTCTCAGCCGCCATGTGGGTGCTGGGGATCGAACCCGGGTCCTCTGCAAGAGCGGTCGGCGCTCTTAACCGCTAGGCCATCTCTCCAGCCCGGAAAAATTTTAAATAAAGTTTCTTATTTGTGTTGTTATTTTTCTGGTTTGCTTGCAGTTTTTTGGTCATGTTTTTGTGAAGGATTATTTTTCATGATGTATATTACATATCATTGTCTTGTATGAATATTATTTATAAAACATGTCTTTTATAGAAAATTGGGTGAAAAGAAGAAATCTAGAAATAAATATGAGAAGTATTAGAAACCTATTTAAAATCATTTTAATGAACCTGATAATTGAAATAATGTGATAGTACTTAGATATTTCTGGAAATTATGTAAACTGGAAATTATCTGAGTGTAATTGATATAAATGATTGCTTTAGATTGATTTAAAAGATCTGTGAGCCAAATGTGGTGGAACACACCTTTGATCCCAGCACTTGGGAGGCAGAGGCAGGCAGAACTCTGAGTTCAACACCAACCTGGTCTACAAAGACAGGCTCTAACTGTAGCTCCAGCTTGCCCAGACCAAAAAATAAAAATAAGAGATTTGTGGAAACCAAATTGTGTGTTTCCAATTATGTACTAGAAACTTTTGTCAATATCCTCCTAACAATAAACAAACATGATAAACAAATTTTTCACTCAAAATCTCTGATTATGATCACAATTTTTGTCTTACTTTTTTGTCCATTTATACTTCGGAAATATTTTCCATTGGAAAATTCATATGTTGATTAAAATTCAGTATTAATTTACATGACAATATACCAATTAGCAATGGGTTGTGATAATTTGTATTAGCACATTACACAGAAACCTCTTAAAAGGCGAGCATGACAAAATGAAGTATTGTTTTAATGAATATCAACTAATACACAATTAGAATCTTTTGTCGTGTCAACACACATTTCCTGGTTATAGTTCACAGTATGTGGTCTTTATCAACAATTGGAAACTGCTTATGCTCTGGATATAAACATTGATATGTAGAAAAATACAACATAGTCTGAAGTGAATAATGGGAATTTAAATGATAATACCCGAGAAGGTGACATAAGATTTAACCTGGAAAAAAGAAAGTTTCCTATGCAAGTAAGAGAAATACAGTGGGAAAGTATTATAGAAGAAGAGAAGATATCCTTTTTGAAGATTGTAAGACCAGAGGTTGATATTAAGAACAGAATGCAAATGAAGAAAGAAGGTGAGAAATAAGAAAAAGCCCATCACTTAGGGGATTCAATAAATTTATTAATAATTTTGTACTTTGTTATATGAAAAAAGGCAAACTTTTGAGTGTTTTTTTGTTTGTTTGTTTGTTTGTTTGTTTGTTTTTGGTCTTTCCCAGATAGGGTCTCCCTGTAACCCCAGCTGTCCTGGAACTCACTCTGTAGATCAGGTTGGCCTTGAACTTACAAAGATCCACCTATCTCTGCCTCCCGAGTGCTAGGATTAAAGGCATGTGCCACCACGCTCAGCTTTTGAGTGGTTTTAAAAATGGATGAGACATGGGGCTGGAGAGATAGCCTAGTGGTTAAGAGCGCCGATTGCTCTTGCAGAGGACCCGGGTTCGATCCCCAGCACCCACATGGCGGCTGAGAACCATCTGTAACTCCAATTCCAGGAGAACTCCAGTTCCAGGGGAATCTGACACCCTCTTCTGACCTCCGCAGCATTGCACGACACGGGTGCACAAACCTGCATGCAGACAGTACATTCATACACATAGAAAAATAAATAAAATAAATTTGAAAAAAAATAAAAAAATGGGTGAGACATTGTTCAATCTAAATTAAAAGTAGTAAATGAATTCTCTAAAAGAGAGGTGATATAGGAGACTAGTGAGGACTTTAAGGTTTAGACTAGGAAAGAAATAGTGCTACCTTACCGATTCTTTTGTCTTTTAATTCAAAATTAAATGTTTCATTTCTTCCTATTTTTAAATTTAATTAATCTTTTATATATTTATCTTAAATAGCCTGAAAATAGAAGCAAACTACCAATCACGTATTAATCAATTTCAAGCATCAAGTTGTCCTGAATTTGAATGTGTATGAAAACATATTTTGTTTCAGCTTTGATCCAAGGAATGAGTGATTTTGAAGGCTACATTAAAATGAAATGAAGGCATTAATGAATGCATAAGGTACTATTGAGCTTGTGGACAGCAGGAATGATTTTTTTTTTTTTTTTTTTTTTTTTGTCTTTTTGAGACAGGGTCTCCCTGTAGTCCCAGCTGTTCTGGAACTCACCTGTTAGACCAGGCTGGCCCTTGAACTCACAAAGGATCCGCATTACCTCTGCCTCCCAAGCACTAGGATTAAAGGCATGCGCAACCATGCCCAGCTCAGCAGAATGATTTTAAAGGGAGTGAAGAATCCATTTAGCAATCAATCCACTAACACAAATCTGAAATCTGCACATAAAATGGAAAAAAAATATATATGGGGGAAAGAGATGTTTTAGGCAGAAAACATAAATAGCAGGGACATCAAATTTATTTTATATAATTCAGCTTATAAATAGCCTCTGAATTTGTATTTCTAATTTCTGACTTTATACCTTCCTTGAGTTCCTTTACACTTATGACATAACTATTATGTTATATTATCTTTCATAAAGTCTTAGAGATTGAATGGAAAAATTGATGCTTTATAAGTACTTATTCAATTATCCAACAGATTATTCAGCTGTTGGAATATGAGGATGCATGTTTTTTTTTAATTCCTTAGAATTTTAATGCATGGCCTAATTAATCTTCTCAGAATTTCCTTAGGGAGGTATAGTTTTACATTCTTTTTCTTTTTTTTATTGATGTTTTTTTTTTATTTTTTTTAACAAATTTTGTTATTTATGATAAACAAAATGCCACCACCACCACCACTTTGCATTCTGCCATCTACATATCTTGCATTTTTCTCTCTGTCCATTTGCCACATTTTCCCCTTATTATAGTACTAAAATAGACATATACTCCACCCAATACCAAATACAAATCTGAACAAAAGTGGTAGGTTAATTCTCAAGCCCATTAAGGGATTGACCTATTTTTTTATTTATTTTTTTATTGATGCTTTGTGTATTTCATACATCATTTTCCAATTCAGTTCAGGCATATATCCCCTTCCCTTCCCCCCACCCCACCCCTACCCATGCCAGATCATGCATTCTGCCATAAGTTTTCTGCATCTTTCTCTGCTTTTTTGTTTTGTTTGTTTTTCTTTTTTTAACAATAAGTGATAATTTGTGAGTACAAGCATCCTTCATGTAAAACCAATTTGCAAGCAGTTGTGCTCAAACCCACACAGCTCATGGGTCCCACCATCCAGCAGGGGGGAGCTTGTATGTTCAATCAAGTTGATCAAATGAGTGTCCAGACTATATTGCTGTAGTTTCACCATTCACCCCAATCGCAGCCCTTACATTCTACCACACCCCCTCTTCTGCAGATTGTTCCCTAGGCTTAGAAAAGGGGCACAGGTGGATAAGAAGCAAACCACTCTACTTTCTCTGGAGCTGATGTCTTGGTCTCTAGTCAGTTCTGGCTGTTTCTTTCATGGGCTGCCAGCTTGTCCAGGCATAACCTTTCGATCCTACTAATGAAGCACATGCAATTAGATATTTAGGTATTAAACAGTATAATATATAGCCTTCAATCCTACTAATGAAGCAACGCAATTAGATATATAGGTATTTAAACAGTACTAATTGTTATGGTAGGTTACTTTGGTATAGACACAGATGTTTGGATGGTATGTTAATTCATGAATTACAGTTTTTTTTAATTTTTTATTAATTTTATTCAGTGTCTGTGTGTGTGTGAATGTACTGCCTGCATGCAAGTCTGTGCACCCGTGTTTCGTGCACACTGCGGAGGTCAGAAGAGGGTCTCGGATTCCCCTGGAGCTGGAGTTCTCCTGGAATTGGGATTCAAGACAGCTCTCGCCACCATGTGGGTGCTGGGGATCGAACCCGGGTCCTCTGTAAGAGCAGTCGTGCTCTTAACCGCTAGGCCATCTCTCCAGCCCGAATTACATTTTTTTCTGTTAAGTATGGCAGGGTCTTCTCTGTGTTTATAACATCTCCTAACCATAGAGGATGTATAGCTTGTGGCATCAGCCATGGGTTATTCCTCCAAGGAGAGCGCTAATAGCCAATTAGATTTGGATATAACAGACATATGGCTGCCCCTGTCTGCACAGTATTTCAGGCAGATGAGGTGTAGCGGGTACTGACGGAGGACCTTTAAACCATAATGCTACTTTCATGTTTCTATTCTTAGTCTTAAAATGTTTTCCTACCAGAAAATAGAAAACATTTAAGTATTTTCATGAAGAAAGAATAATCTGAAAGAATTCACTGTTTGGAATTAAAAATATGCTTTCTTAATGTTTAGAGTTTAAGTTTTTAATACATATTTATAAGATTAAAAAGGGATTTCCATTCCAAATGAGAGATAGGCTCTGGATGCTCACAGATATTTTTCTACAAAAGATATGTCTGCAATAAAATAGAAACGTTGAATGCATCAAATTTTCTAGCTTAATTTTTAAGTAACACTAAGAGTCTAAAATTAATGGTTTAAAAATAATTACAGAAAAAACAAACGACAAGTGGTATCCTCATTGTGCATGATCACCAAGTACCTACTTGTAAGGCAAACTGAGCAAATTAATGTTATAGTTCTCTTTACTAAAAGCAATGTGCTCTTAGAATGTGAACCCTTAATGGGTTCTAGAATTAACCTACCACTTATTTTCAGACTTTTAAATTTTAAAATAAATCTAATAGGGAAAAAATAAAAATATAAAATTAAAGGGGGAAATTGTGAATCCCAAAATATGGATTAGAAAATAACAACAACTTATTTTCAAATGACATGATTTAGTATATGTGTGGCATATATATATATATAATAATATATATATATATGCATATGTTAAACAATACAGATTGGAGGGAACACAACAAGAAAAGAACTGGGACAGGGAACTGATTGAAGTAGTAAAATTCTTCACCCAAAATTAATACTCTGCTTTGAAAACTTGAAAGACTCAGAAGATGAATGAAGACATGTATTGGATGCAGGAACTCTGGAGGAGTGGGGGGCATGGAGGGAGATGAGTCTTGGATTGAACTGAGAAGAATGTATGAAATGCACAAAACTAAATAAAAACTAAAAATAAATAATAATATAATAATTACAGAATAAAGAATATTATTCTCTGAAAAATAATATTTTCCCATAATTTCAAGACTCCCTTCATTTTTTTCATTCTGACTATGATACGAAATTGAATATTTCAGTGTTATTATATTTGTCTAAATTAAAAATTCATTTATCTGTCAAGATAAATATGTTTAATGAGTCAATGCTGAAAAGAGCTTGATTACCTCATATACTTTGTTTCTAAGACCCTTACTCTTAAACTATGTAAAAAACATTTTTAAGTTTTCCACTTCATATAGAAGATGAGAGATATAAGAAAATATATAAAAACCCAAAGTATATAATATGACCAGTAAGGAGCAGGGAGTCGTGCACAGTAAGCAGGGCACGTCTGTAATGGCAATCACTGTACCTTCTAAATTAGTACTCAGGAGGGAAAGGTATGTGGGTCTCTGTCAAGTCAAGGCTAGAAAGAAATATATAGATATAAGATTTTATAAAGTATTATAAAATATATTACAGTTATTTTTTTCAAATTATATATAATCTATAATATGCAGTATTTTTGGAAAGGAAATAGAGGTCATATAAAAGAAGGTATAAAAAGGAATTTGTGAAAATGGATTATAATTATTATACTCTTTGAAACTGTTATTGTATTTTCACAAGTTGAATATTTTGATTATATTTAGACCCCTTCACATATCTTAAACCCAAATATAGTCTCTGTAATATGATTTAATGTACTCTGTTACATTTATTAAGGCCCATGGAAATAAGCTTGAGTCCCTAAAAATCTTTCAGTGTTCTTCCATACTGTGTCTAGTTAATCTGTACAGTATCACATTCTTGTTTTTTTTAATTTTACTTATTTTTTTATGTGTATTAATGTACTGTCTGCATGTAGATTTGTGTTCCCATGCCGTGTGCAATGCCATGAAGAAGAGGGTGTTGGATGCCCCTAGAACTGGAGTTAAGACAGTTCTCAGCCACTATGTGTGTGCTGGGGATCAAACCCAACCAGGTCCTCTGCAAGAGCAGTTGGTGCTCTTAACCACAGGCCATCTCTCCAGCCCCATATCACATTCTAAAGAAAATGAACTCTCTTTCTCTTCCAGTAGTTATCATATAGTAGTAGTTCCTGAACTAAGATTAGGACTATTTACCCAACTTCCCCTTCTATGCTGAGATTTTCTGTATTGAGTCTTATTTTCATGAGAATAATGAATACTGTTATCATTGTTGTAAACTTACATGAGTATCTTCTCTCCACAGGTCCGTTTCCCCATGATTATCAACCACATCTGGCTTTTACAGTCTTTCCACTCATTCTGCAGAAATTTAATATAGATGTTCCATTCAGTGACATGTTCTCTATACCTACTTATTCTCTACCCTTTGCAGTTGTGGCTTTCTGAGCTCATCATCCTCTTTTGCATAAGGAAGTTTCACTTGTAAGCATTCAGAGATGCAGAGTATTTTATCTGCTTCTCTTCTGCTACATTCATTGACTCTTAGGTATAGAGGTTGAATTGTAGAATTGTAGTACTGGGCATCTCAGATACACTTATTCAGTGACTATAACTAGTGTGGAAATTTCTTTCTAAATTTCTAAATATCTCCCTAATAGTAATAGTTCTTCTGTTGTAAAAGAAACTTCTTTGATGAGTGTTGAGAGACACACTTGTCTGTGTATATAATAAGAGAAATATTTTAAAATACAAAAAAGTAGGGCATGGTGGCACACACCTTTAATCCTAGCCTACTTGGAGGCAGAGGCAGGCAGATCTTTGTGAGTTCAAGGCCAGCCTGGTCTACAAGCATTTCCAGAACAGCTGGGCTACGGGGATACCTTGTCTTGAAAAGACGAAGACGAAGACGAAGACGAAGAACGAAGACGAAGAAGAAGAAGGAAGAAGAAGAAGAAGAAGAAGAAGAGAAGAAGAAGAAGAGAAAGAAGAAGAAGAAGAAATACAAAAAGAAATGTCAGTGTATGTGTATGAAAAGGGTAGGTTTTACTCTAAGATTTTGGTACCTGTCCAGCCAAGTGTATTTGTGTGTTTCAGTACCATATACAAGTTTCTTACCATTGAATTCACCTTAAATCTAATTAGAGCTATGATTACCCCTGGGATAAAAGTGTTTGTCAATACTGCTTCAGCATAGAGTATTTTGTAGGCTGGTCATTTTTGTGGATCATAAAGTTTCAGCTGGTGGAATCATTTGCTGTTTTTTTCTCTTGACAGTTTGCATAGTATGATTTTCCATAAAAATTATGTTTTATTGCTTAATATCATAAATATATGATACATAAATATATACAAATGTACATAGTACATACTATTATCACCTAGTTGGAAGATTTTTCTTTTTCTTTCTTTTTCTTTTCTTTTATTTATTATTTTGGGGGGGCTAAAAGATGTCATGTTTTCCTTAAGGAAGTGTTGAAGGCTTCCTTGGCAACCCAAACAACCTCAATCCTGCCCCCGAGCTTCACACTGGGGTCTTTCCTCCCATCGTCACCCAAATGAGGTCCAAAAAGCACATCTCTGTCCTGACCCCCCTGCACTGGCCTGAAAAACCAGCAGTGTCAGTCCACAGGCTGGATATCTCAGCAGTCCCATCTGGCATTGAAGGTTTTGGAGACTTCCTTGGAGAGACATGAGTCTTCAGTCCATATTGGAGAGTTAAAAAGCTGTGTCTCATGTCTTTGAAGAATGGCAAAGCAGTGGCAGCCACAGAGTATGCACTTGCAGTAAGAATGAAGCAGGCCAAACAACAGTGTTCTATTTTCTTCTGTCTTTTTTTTCTTTTTATCTATTTACTAAGGTCTCTAGCTTTATATCTGAAGTACAGTTTCTCTTACCTACTGCTTATTTTATGTCTGGTTATACTTTCCTTTTGGATGCTGTAAGGCCACACAGCAAATTAACCAAGGGGAGATTCACTAATGGGACTTCAGCCAGTGTCTAGTCTATAAAGAGGAAAGTCTGCTTATGCTTCAAAAAGGGAAGCCTCATCTAGCAAACCTGATTTTGTCCTCAAGTGGATGGAACTGGTAAATGAAAAGCCAAAAGGAGCCAGGGGCTCCCACCCCGCCCCGCAAGAAATACCCCACAAAAACCCGAATGACCCCTGAGGACCAGATCCTCAACTGCATAGTACTTTTATACTGTGGAACTTAGTCCTCAGGGAGGTTTACTATTATTACAATATATAGCATCAGTGATTACAGACAGGTGATGCATATTAGCATTTAATTGTTTTCCTAATTTGCACCTTTCTGTGTTTTAAGGTTTTTTTGAATAAAATAAGGACATATTTCTGAATAAAATAAGGATATATTCTTTCAAATGAAAAAAATTTTCTAAGAAGAGAAAAATAATATATAACAATTTGCAAAGGAAATAAGGAAATGTGCAATAAACAGCTTTCAGGTACATTTTTCATGTTTCTAACATTGATAACAAAAGCTATCCAAGCTCATGAAGTCTATATAATAGAAAATAGAAATAGAGGATTGATGATAGATACATTAGACAGATAGGGCAGACATAGAATGTTGGTGCATTTTTCAATAATTATTTGAATATATCTGATAGCAGCATTATTTGTTAATATTTGATATTTAATTTTAGTAAAATGAAAATGTTACCTTGTTTTTACTAAACACGATATAAATATCATTTATTACAGTTTTATTGGCAGTGTATAATGCAAGCCATATATAATAATGTAATATGAATATGATTATTATAATCCTGTAGATAACTACTGCAACAAACTACAGAATACTGGGAAGAAATCTAAAATCATATCTTTAACAATATTTAAAACATATTGCCAACTTACAAAAATAATTTCAATAATAATCTGATCATTTAATAAAGGTGTTTTATTGTTTCTAATATATATAAAAGATATTAATAAGGGACAACAATAAGATATATTGTATCATAAGAGAGAAGATTAGCGTCTGAAATCATAATTTTGCTCAAGTGTCTTCACGATATAATAATAATTAAGAAGTATATAGTACGCATGTAAATCGCCCAGATTCATGTCAGCAAGCAGAGAAACATCATTCTGGAGAGGATTGGAGGCCAGCTGGTAAAAACCTACCTGAAAAGTGAGAATCTCCGAGGCAGAAGTTCCACGGAGGCGAATTACTTCGGAAGGGCGGACCCACAAAAGTGTAGACGCTCCTAAAGGAACCAAGGTCAGCCATGGGTGGCAAGGATTTGACATAGCAGAGACCATCTCCCGGAGAGCTTATCGCATGGCCTCCACTCCAAGTTCACGACCACGCATTAGGTGGAGGCGGGCAGAGGACCATACTTCCATTATCGATGTGAGACAAAACGTTCCGAAAAAGGGTCGCCCACTTTCTTGATGTCTCAAAACTAGGGAATTGCACAATACGAGACAAGACTACATACGAGTTGAGCGCTTATTTCGACGTCCAACGTATGAAATACTTAAGAAAATCGTAGAGTGCCAAGGACTACACTTGTATATTTTTAGAAGTGATGCATACTAGCAACTCGAGACGAATGAATATACTCTCACAATCTTCCTGGCTCAGAGATATTCTTTTTAGAAACCCAATAGCCACTAATCACGTTGTGTGTTGTGAAGAGGAGTACGATGAACGTCAATGATGTCCCTGGTGCGTTTTGGTGAGTGCGTGGAGCCTCTAAGAGGGCTGTGCCCAAGAAATCATCCGAGTCAGTATAGATAATGTGAACTACTACATGCTCTAGATTTTTAACGCCTACCAGGATGTGTTATTCACGACAGTTGTGCGACATTACATGCTGATATGTGGTGTAGTTTAAGTGTAAATTCCAATTATTTTAGAGCAGATCATAACTTAGAGATAAATATAACAATGAAATAAAAGGTATAGATGATGAACATGCGTCAGTAATTGTCCATGTCTCTACAGAACAATTAAAACACTACGTTAGTGAAACTTATCCAAGTGGAGCAAATCTCACTCTAATTAATTGTCAACTGGTAACAGATGTGCTGACTGTCGTGTCACACAAGGAGCACAAACTTGTGGAGCTAAAAAGGGAAATACTGAGAGGATATCCATAAAACAATGCAAAAGGCCCCATTGACACAGAGCCTCGCTCTCGTACCCACAGGACTGGTTGCGGGATAGCTATGAGACATGTCATCTGCAATTATGAGCCTCAGGACAGAACAGAACTCACAAGCAGATACTGACTCCCACAAACGAGGTCAACCAAGACCTGTCCTCTCTCGAGAAAATACAAACGCTTATGCTAGTATGACGCCACTGAAGTCTAGAATGAATCATCAACAACAGTTGACATGGCCTATGGCCAGAATGCATAAAAGACACGGGCACGGGCGTAGCCGAGGACGGGGCCGGGATTGAGGTGATGGCCCGAGATAGAGAGCGACTGTCTACCAAAGATAGGTGAGGACCAAGGAAAGGCAAGGTGGACAAACTCTGGCCGCCGCGTCCGACGAGCCCCCCTAGTGGATATCCAGACGTCCTAATCTCCCAAAGTCGAGCATCATAAGAACAGCCGTTAAGAATGTGAAAGTACAAACTCGCAGTCTACTCTGCTCGCTCAGTGCACCGATCTCAGCGCGCGGGCTGGCCTATGGAACAGACTTCTCGTGGGCCTGTTCCAGACATATTCCCATAGGTATTCAGGGCAATAACCTCCAGAAACCACCGATTCCCACAAGGCTGAGGTCAAAAACTCAAGATATATTGTGATCAAGTGGAATCGTATGTATATATACAATGGGCAGAGTCGCTCACTCACCGTTCAACGCGTCGAAGTTCCTTCTAAACCGAACTAATAATTAGTGTTGTAACACCTTCCATTTCCCATGGTGACCTAGAGGCCGTGCATCCAAAGTATGCTCTCCCAAAGCAATTGGCTTTGCTGTGGGCTCGTTGGCCGCTGGCGGGTACGGTGGAGTCTCAGTCGCGTAATCCCGAACCGCAAATTGTTAGAGAAGCGGGGAGGGATATTCGCTTGAATATATGGCTGCCAGATTACACGGGACCAACATGAACTGACAATAAATAACATGAGGTTGACACAATTGTTGAGATACTCTTTATTTTAAACTTAAAGACTCTTGCCTGGTAGATGAACTCCCGCTCAATTGTCCGCGTGTATGTCAAGCCGGCATCTGCGCTCTATGCCCGTTGGGTAGTCTTAGTAATGCACATTTTCGTCCATACAAAAGAGGATTCTGGGACAGGCTTCGCGTTTGTTGAAGACGATAGACTCACGCTTATGTGCGTATAAGTAAAAGGGAAAATTGCACTAGGCTGGAGTGGTTATGAGAACTCAGAGAGGCCTCAAGGTTGGCCATATACGGTACTTATAAGAGAGAAGTTTAATAAGAGTTAGTTCTCTTACTCACTAATAGCCATTATCTCCCAACGAGCCCGCAACCACAAAGCATGGGATCCTAAATAATTCTAAAATATCGTCCTCATAGGACTGTTAGCATGTTTAAAGTGTAGACCACAAAGAGTCTTGTAGTTACCATCCCTACAAAAACCTGAAAGAATATGCACGTGAAAAGATGATAAGAATTATACAAACTATCTTCCCCTTGGAGATGAGTGCTTCTCAATTTAATCTGCCTCGAATATATAAATTTTCCCAAGATATAAATGGCTTAACCTCCACGTATGTATAATATGGCGATAAGACTTTCAACCTTCTTCACTCTTCCTCCTGCGCCCTGTTCGAGTAAAACCATGCTTAAATGATCTTCAGATTGTTACTTCTTATTAATTTAATTTTGCTTCCCAATAAGTGAGCATCTTGTAATTGTCCGAAGCAATCTATAGTCCAGAGAGAGAGTATTCCAGAAGCTATATATCATGTGAACGCCTGCAGATGTGAGCAACTTGGAAGAAAGTCAATTCCATTGTGTCTCACATTAATTACCATAAACAGCGTGTGCGAAGCCAGTCGCTAGAAAAAGAGATTTATAGCCAATTAACTATATAGTTGCCATCCAAAATGGTAAGGCCAGGGAATATATATGTCCAAAAAATGCACCTTTACAGTGATTGTGATTGTCCATCTAAAGACTTCACAAACTCACAAAGTGTCGGCTTTTCTCCGCCAGAGGGCCACTGGATGTTTAGTTAACATACCGACAAGCCAGTGAAAAGTGATGCTTTGCCAGAAAAGAAAGAGAATCAGCCAAAGAATGTAGCAGAGTATCCAGTGTGGGAGTATAATAACGAATCAGGATTATAGAAACTATTAAACCTCGAGCAAGATGAGTGGAATCACTAGAGTGTGTCTCAATAAGGACCTTAATAGCAGAAAATGACTACATGAAGTGGACACGCCCACGTCTTGCAGAAGGAAACCCGCCTCTTAACTGATATGCTCACGGACCTAGTAAAGTCAAGCCTTAGAATTTCAAACCAACTTAAAGAAGAAACTGCCACCAGTCATAATCCACTACTCAATGGTCCAGGCGACCCTAGACGGCTGTAATTATCGCTCCCAGTAATACATAGAATCAATAAAGCCTGCTAACGCTCAGATGCTTAAGCGTGGTGGCACCATGCGAGACTCAATTGAGTTACTATTGCAATCTATCACGATCTACTACAAAATATATAAATGAAAAAGCAGAGAATAACAAACAAACAAAAATAGCAACAATCAATCACCGCACAATTAAAGAGACTTTAAAGATGAAAATGAAAAAAAAAGAATAGAAACAAATAATGAGCGGGGATGTGTGTGTAGTATCAGCACAAGCGACTCAATAAATGTGCCAAGCACTCTGGAGGCAATAGACAAAAGCAATCATCTGGTGGAGTTCCCAAGGAGTCCAGCCATAATAAGACATGAAATGTAGTCCAGGTGAGATTAATTCCTAGAAAATCAGGCCTGAAAGCTACAGGAGGACTCTAGTCTCAATAGAAATGGACCATAACCACCGAAGCATAATATATAAGAAACAATGAAGAAATGTATGAAAATTAACTTAATAAATCATAGACCCTAATTGCAAAAGAGTAGTCACCAGAAGGAAGAAATGTTTCCCTCAATATTTGCTATGAGCTACGAATAATGTATATATGACAGGAAAAGCAGGGAACAAACATCCTGAGTGATATTCACACCAATAGCCCCACAAGTGAAAATGAATAGCAAAATGTTCCTTGGAGAAAAATGGCCATAATAGTCAGAGGATTACGTCCAGCAATTGACTGTGTCTAATGAGATACATATTGTATGAACTGACCGAAATGCCATACAGGGCTTAAATATGATAGTGGAGAAAAATGCCATGACACTCAAAAGGAGCTCTTAAGAAATCCAACCACTTTTATCCATAATTGATCAACTCCTTGGTATAGTCTTTAACCGAGTTTTAAATTAGTAATTGAGTATTATTGATTTTGAATACTAACTAGATGGCTAATGAGTGCTGCTAATGCCTTGTGCATGTTATTTATAAGAATTACACCCATGTTATGCATTGCCCAAGGAGCCAGAAAGGGTGTCAGATCCCCTGGAACTGGAAGTTACAAATAGATGGAATTGATAATAACCACATTGTGGGTTGCAGAATTCAATATACCAACAGGCATTGCTATCGAGAGAGAAGCAAAGACACTAGTGACTCATTTAATCCCACTAGAACCAGCTCCTACCTCAAAAGGCCCAAGTAAGAATAATGACCAGTGACGTATTTAATTGAACGGGACAGAAGAATGCCCTATGTCCTGAGAATGGGGTGGGTAGTAGCAAAGAGCATAATAGAAGGTACTAACTATGAATAGAGTAAGATCTACTTGAAATAATTGTAATAAAGATTGTGACACAAATAGGTGAATTTAATGAACCTGAAAATGTAACTATCCATATAAGATTACAAAAACAACTATAGAATAATATCTAAATAATATAACAGGTAATAGCTTTAACTTTCATTAATCAAGTGTTATAATGACTACCAAAGTCCTAAGGAAAGCACTAATATCGGTGTCATAACGTTGAAGTGACTTAATATAATACAGTAAGGAATTGTCCAGGGATAAAAATTTACTTTATATATGTGTGAACAAATAATCACTATATAGCAATAACATAAATGAAACTTTTCGCAGATATTCATACAATATATTTAATAGAGAAAAGATCTGATGATATAATTTAATAAATACAGAGAATTAAGAGCATGGGTACACGTCAAGATATGTACTATTTGTAGCAATTTGGCGTGAAGATAAGTGAACTTTGGCGCTACAACTCTCCATTATAAAAATTCGTAATTGGCACAAGAAACAAAGAAATGAAATATAACAGAGCAGAAGTAAATGCCACCAAAAACCTTTCTACTAACTGACCGGGGGTAAAGGCTAGAACCAACAAAGTTGTGAGCACAGAGACGATTGCCAATCATTGAAACAATGATGATTGTCAACTTGAAATATCAATATATTGAATTATCGAATCAAGACACTCTAATACTTATCCACCTGCGAACTCTGCTGTGGTGCCTGCGATGCTAACAAACTCACCAGGCATTGAGTAAGATCTCCCAGCTTTCTCCAACAGACAGAGAAACTCTAATGACAACTATACTAACAAATCCATGCAGGGTGCTCAAGTGACCTAGTGAGCGGAAGAGATAAGAGTATAGTTACGAGCTACTGACATATCTATCATCAATATATATATTATAGAGAATGATAATAGCGTAATTGCAGCGCAACAGTGCTTGAAGCATATCGTGCTACACGGATCTCATCAAGTGCAAGCTCGTGGGACAACTTCCCAACTAATCTTTATCCCTCTCCTCCGCTGTGGTGTGTTCGCTGCGCTTCGAAGGAGGGAGGAGCAAATGGCAGGGGATCTCAAATAGTCTCCCACGGCAACATAACTATGGGTCGACCAAAAGCTATAGAGTCTCAGTGATGTCGTGACTCCATAGTAACTAAGGAACTCCTCTAAGGTGATCAACGAATTACAACTCACTGCTGATGTTCCTCAATTGCCCATAACCGGTGTGATACATGAGGTGAGGTAAAGAAGATAAACATCCTGGAGGAAGACGTCCCAAAGAGGCTTGGGGATCAACTGATGAAACGCCACGAAAAGACAGTAATTCGGTGTTATGTCTAGTCGAGTGATAAATAATGAGAATCTCAACAGCTTTTTTGGGTACTATATCTATCCCAAGGCAATGTGACATTTCGTTCTTGACCAAAGCAGCGGGCCGGAGTCCTTAACAATGATAAGGTTAATCAATGTGATAAGAATTGCGAGTGTATCATTCAGAACAAGTATAGTTTCCATTGAATATCTCTAGAAAGTATGGACGAACAATGTGATAGAGTATTTATTTCTTAATAACCCAATTTATCATAAGAAGGCATCTTAATTTGTACTTTACAATTTTGACTGGGAAGCAAATAATTGGTTACTTCAGTCACCCGCTTATATAGCGTGCTAAATCGTTCGATCTGTATGCTGCTCATGCAGATGACCAGGTTCGAATAACACTCAAGCAAACCCACATATGTCCGTAGCTACAGAAACCGTTCTTGATGTCGTGCGCAAGTTCCTTAGGGCGAATTCTTCCTGCAACACTCATTATAATCTTTGATACCCCAACCTCGGGTGAAGAAATAAGATGTGTTATCTATCCGCCAAACAGCTATTTGTGTGGAATAAGCTTATCCATATGCCACTGTTCAGTATATTAATACATCTTCCAATAACCCATATCATATTCATCAAAAAATTAACAGAGTATACAACGTGAACTCTCATTGTCCCCTCTCCTCCCCACCCACCACATTCGTTCAAGAAGCTCTTGCATACCAAGTGGGTGGTCTCACAATATGCTGCTTCCGTGAATCTCTGTATGGTGAGATGGGTGCTCCTTATGGAAATCTCCAGAAAGGCCTCAGTCCGATCATGTACATCCTCGGATACTTTAAGATCATCTAGGACAATATCTTAAACATATGAGTATTCAAGCTCTATGAATAACAGTCTGTCACCTAAACGAATTATTAAGCCCCGCGATACCACTCCAATGCGAGATAGAAGTAAGATGAGGAGTTTCTTCAATGAATATAGGCACCTGGGTGGTGGTGTGGTGCCTTAAATTCCCAAGTGCGTCTGTAGTTAAACGTAGAGGCTACAGATCTTGTGTGATAGAGCCAGCCTTGTCTCATCCATTCGAATACAAAGCTTTGTCCACCTTTCCAGTAAGGCTGAGCGTAGTGAGCCACCCACTATATAAAAGGATACCAAGAGGCAAAAGGTGGCATTGCGAGAAACGTGTAGACGCCATGTAGCAATGTGGAGTATAGGAGAGTAAAGAGGAGAGCATGCGAGATTCTTACCGGCCGGAATTTTTGAGTGCGTGTGTAATAAAAAAATCCATCTTGTTTTATGAGTCTTTCTGGAATTGGTCGTCATAACACCTTTACCATGCAACAATAGGTCCCGATGCACGTGCATTCAAAAAATACACTCTGTAGTACTGTTGCTTCAACAATTATAAATTTGGGGAGCTCCCTACATCATATATTTACTAACCCTCGTTCTTGCTCCTCTATATACATACGCCCAATTATCGTGATAATGTAATACACATGATAACGTCAAAAAATCCCAATATGAGTCTCGTGAAAGTTCAATCTTGGACTGTATGCGATGAGGACGCGAGTATGCGAGGGATTGTTCTCAGACTCCCTCTTCTCCGTAAATCTTGTCTAAATGGTCACCGTAAGCAATTATCCTCACAATTGACCCAACTTACAATGGTAGAAGTGTCTGCCACCGTTTCTAATTCCAACTCTTCGCCCCGATAAATATCAACGCAGATCATCCCCTCTCTTCCCCGATTCTGCTTCAGTCTCGTTCCAGAGCTGTGAGTGTATTGTCTGTATCTTATCGTCTCTGCGACATATACCATATTGTTGAGTGATCTGAGGGCTGCCATGGTCCGATTAGGTGAATCCACGTATCTGGGAGTCAATCAGGTGCCCAAGGTAGCTGAAGGCATCAGATCTCCTGGAGCTGGAGCAACAGGAGGTTGCTGGGTGCTAGAAACTGAGTTGGGGTTCTGTTGCAGGTAGCAGTCATCCTCTTTTCCAAATCAGCTGAGCCTTCTCTCCAGCCCTTGTTTGTTTCCCTAACGGACTTAAACTGCCTGCTGAAAGTTTGAGTCTCCACGTAGGATGCTCTGCTCTTGCCTTAGAAACCCAGTGTGCTGAGCGGCCTGCTGAGAGCCAGGGAGGGAACTCTGCGTGAGACAAACACTCTGAAGATGCCTTCTTTCTCCCTTGTTTGCTTTCTGTCTCTGGCACCCATATACAAAAATTGTCAAAAGGATTTTGAATTCAGTGGTGCTGAAAATCCAAGATTTAAACATGATTCCCAGCTGCTCCTTTAGAACGTGTTGCACGGGATGTTGTTCAGCGCAACTAGCTCCAGGGAGGGGTAGGTACGCACCGCTGGATGGCAGGACGTGCAGAACATCAGGAGAACAGAACCAGGCAGAGTTAAGCATGTGCTGTGACTAATCAAGGCCGGCCTCGGGTGTGGTTGTCATGAAAGAAATCACCACCCCATGGGCCCCAGTACCTGACAGAGTCTGGGAAAACAGTCTGACTCCCAGGGAGTGTTTATCCAGCCAGGGGGAATGTGGCTTCAGTTATCACATCCACCACTTTTCCAAGCTGCCTTGCTTCCACACCCTGTTTGTTCAGGACACAATGTGGCTGCCAGAGTCTAAGTCATCCTGGGGGAAGCCCCTTATTCAGAAAGCTAACAACCCACCCCAGCACACAGAATATCCCCCACCCTCTACCCTGGCCTGGGAAGAAATGGTCAGACATTTGCCCAGTCACCACTGCCAACACTCCTCCCTGTATTTCCAACAAGATTTGGCTGGCTATGTGGGGAGATTCCTAGCACAAGGTACCCTAATTGGTGCCAGTAACCTCTTCAGTGTGTTCCAGGGCAGCACTGACCATTCACCAAATGCAACTTTTGTAGTTTTTCCAAGTGAAATAAGCAAACAATTTTTGTTTGCTAGTATTGAAGTAACAAATGTGGGTTACGAAAAGAAACATCGAAGATAAACAGAGAAAGAAGGGACTATCCTCAACCCCTCCCCTTGGGCAGAATTCCCCTCCAAAATTCATGTCTACTCAGAACCTGGGAGTGGAAACTGAATGCAAGTAAGGCCATTGCAGAGGCAATCACGTGAAGATGAGGTCCTGCTGAGGAGAGTGGACCCAAAGTGAGCTGTAATCAATATCCCTAAAGAGAAATTTGAATGCAGATACCCAAGCAGAATAGCACGTGATACCAGAGACAGACTGGATGGCTGAAGCCACAACCCAAGTGACACCCAACCACCAAATCTGGGGAGGGGCCAGGAAGGACATTCCTCCCCACCGGTGTTCAGGAGAACATGGCTGTACCAGTTGTGACTCTGGACTTCTTCAGAATTGTGAGACAGTACATTTCTATTTCTGAGATAGTCTCGTAAGTGCTGGCATGTCCTGCCACACCCGCTCCAAGACAACAAATTTCTGTTCTAAGCTACTTGGTTTGTGGCACTTATTACAGTCCTAGGAAACCTACACAACCTCTGCATCCACTGCATGCATCTGCACATTGTAAGTGTCTAATGGAAATCTAGTTCACCTCTTCCGGGAAGATTTCAGCCACAGTTTTCTTGATCGATCTCAGGCATCCACTGTTTTTCCAAATGACTAAGTAGCTGGAGGACTACTGAGAAGTGCCCCCAATTCCTTCCATCATCTCTACAAACTCAGAGCCCCAGATTCTGAAAGACCCTGTGCTATCACCTCCAAGTGAGCATCAACGTCCTGAAAGGAAGTGTTCTGAGCGGCAGGCAGGTAGCAGGGGGCTGCGTGCCAATCACATCTCTCTGGCCCTGTGTCCCAGGCAGAAGAGTATTGGCCAGAAAGAAAGTCTACTAGCACTCCTTCCCTAGGCTTCCCCAGCTCCAAAGAGAACAGTGTTTGCAGATACTTCACCTGCTCAGACATCGGCACCTCAACTCTACTGCCAGACACATGCTGNACACACAATTAGATATATAGGTATTTAAACAGTACTAATTGTTATGGTAGGTTACTTTGGTATAGACACAGATGTTTGGATGGTATGTTAATTCATGATCTACATTTTCTTCTGTTAAGTATGGCAGGGTCTTCGTGTGGTTTATAACATCTCCTAACCATTAGAGGATGTAAGCTTGTGGCATCAGCCATGGGTTATTCCTCCAAGGAGAGCGCTAATAGCCAATTAGATTTGGGATATACAGACATATGGCTGCCCCTGCTGCACAGTATTTCCAGGCAGATGAGGTGTAGCTGGTACTGACGGAGGACCTTTAAACCATAATGCTACTTTCATGTTTCTATTCTTAGTCTTAAAATGTTTTCCTACCAGAAAATAGAAAACATTTAAGTATTTTCATGAAGAAAGAATAATCTGAAAGAATTCACTGTTTGGAATTAATAAATATGCTTTCTTTAATGTTTAGAGTTTAAGTTTTTAATACATATTTATAAGATTAAAAAGGGATTTCCATTCCAAATGAGAGATAGGCCTCTGGATGCTCACAGATATTTTTCTACAAAAGATATGTCTGCAATAAAATAGAAACGTTGAATGCATCAAATTTTCTAGCTTAATTTTTAAGTAACACTAAGAGTCTAAAATTAATGGTTTAAAAATAATTACAGAAAAACAAACGACAAGTGGTATCCCTCATTTGTGCATGCTATCACCAAGTACCTACTTGTAAGGCAAACTGAGCAACATTAATGTTATAGTTCTCTTTACCTAAAAGCAACTGTGCTCTTAGAATGTGAAGCCCTTAATGGGTTCTAGAATTAACCTACCACTTATTTTCAGACTTTATAATTTTAATATATGGGTGGAGGGTATGTATGAATACTTTAGACTAATATAAAATTAAAGGGGGAAATTGTGAATCCCAAAATATGATTAGAAAATAACATACAACTTATTTTCAAATGACATGATTTTAGTATATGTGTGGCATATATATATATATATATATATATATATGCATATGTTTAAACAATACAGATTGGAGGGAACAACAACAAGAAAAGAACTGGGACAGGGAACTGATTGAAGTAGTAAAATTCTTCACCCAAAATTAATACTCTGCTTTGAAAAACTTTGAAAAGACTCAGAAGAGGCTGTAGGACATGTATAGCAGACTGCATGAACTCTGGAGGAGTGGGGGGCATGGAGGGGAAATGAGTCTGGATTGAACTGAGAAGCAATGTATGAAATGCACAAAACTACAATAAAATACTAAAATAATAATAATAATAATAATTACAGAATAAAGAATATTATTCTCTGAAAAATAATATTTTCCCATAATTTCAAGACTCCCTTCATTTTTTTCATTCTGACTATGATACGAAATTGAATATTTCAGTGTTATTATATTCTGAAATTAAAAATTCAGTTATCTGTCAAGATAAATATGTTTAATGAGTCAATGCTGAAAAGAGCTTGATTACCTCATATACTTTGTTTCTAAGACCCTTACTCTTAAACTATGTAAAAAACATTTTTAAGTTTTCCATTTCATATAGAAGATGAGAGATATAAGAAAATAATATAAAACCCAAAGTATATAATATGACCAGTAAAGGAAGCAGGGAGTCGTGGCACATGCCTTTAAATTAGTACTCAGGAGGGAAAGGTATGTGGGTCTCTGTCAAGTCAAGGCTAGAAAGAAATATATAGATATAAGATTTTATAAAGTATATTAAAATATATTACAGTTATTTTTTTCAAATTATATATAATCTATAATATGCAGTATTTTTGGAAAGGAAATAGAGGTCATATAAAAGAAGGTATAAAAAAGGAATTTGTGAAAATGGATTATAATTATTATACTCTTTGAAACTGTTATTGTATTTTCACAAGTTGAATATTTTGATTATATTTAGACCCCTTCACATATCTTAAACCCAAATATAGTCTCTGTAATATGATTTAATGTACTCTGTTACATTTATTAAGGCCCATGGAAATAAGCTTGAGTCCCTAAAAATCTTTCAGTGTTCTTCCATCCACTGTAGTCTAGTTAATCTGTACAGTATCACATTCTTGTTTTTTAATTTTACTTATTTTTTATGTGTATTAATGTACTGTCTGCATGTAGATTTGTGTACCCATGTCGTGTGCAATGCCATGAAGAAGAGGGTGTTGGATGCCCCTAGAACTGGAGTTAAAGACAGTTCTCAGCCACTATGTGTGTGCTGGGGATCAAACCCAACCAGGGTCCTCTGCAAGAGCAGTTGGTGCTCTTAACCACTAGGCCATCTCTCCAGCCCCAGTATCACATTCTTAAAGAAAATGAACTCTCTTTCTCTTCCAGTAGTTATCATATAGTAGTAGTTCCTGAACTAAGATTAGGACTATTTACCCAACTTCCCCTTCTATGCTGAGATTTTGTCTGGTTTGATCTTTCATGGAAATAATGAATACTGTTATCATTGTTGTAAACTTACATGAGTATCTTCTCTCCACAGGTCCGTTTCCCCATGATTATCAACCACATCTGGCTTTTACAGTCTTTCCACTCATTCTGCAGAAATTTAATATAGATGTTCCATTCAGTGACATGTTCTCTATACCTACTTATTCTCTACCCTTTGGCCAGTTGTGGCTTGCTGAGCTCATCATCCTCTTTTGCATAAGGAAGTTTCACTTGTAAGCATTCAGAGATGCAGAGTATTTTATCTGCTTCTCTTCTGCTACATTCATTGACTCTTAGGTATAGAGGTTGAATTGTAGAATTGTAGTACTGGGCATCTCAGATACACTTATTCAGTGACTATAACTAGTGTGGAAATTTCTTTCTAAATTTCTAAATATCTCCCTAATATGTAATAGTCTTCTCTGTTGTAAAAAGAAACTTCTTTGATGAGTGTTGAGAGACACACTTGTCTGTAATATAAGGAGAAGTATTTAAAATACAAAAAAGTAGCTGGGCATGGTGGCACACACCTTTAATCCTAGCACTTGTGAGGCAGAGGCAGGCAGATCTTTGTGAGTTCAAGGCCAGCCTGGTCTACAGAGCATATTCCAGAACAGCTGGGGCTACAGGGATACCCTGTCTTGAAAAGACGAAGATGAAGACGAAGACGAAGACGAAGACGAAGAAGAAGAAGAAGAAGAAGAAGAAGAAGAAGAAGAAGAAGAAGAAGAAGAAGAAGAAGAAGAAGAAATACAAAAAGAAATGTCAGTGTATGTGTATGAAAAGGGTAGGTTTTACTCTAAGATTTTGGTACCTGTCCAGCCAAGTGTATTTGGTTGTTTTCAGTACCATATACAAGTTTCTTACCATTGAATTCACCTTAAATCTAATTAGAGCTATGATTACCCCTGGGATAAAAGTGTTTGTCAATACTGCTTCAGCATAGAGTATTTTGTAGGCTGGTCATTTTTGTGGATCATAAAGTTTCAGCTGGTGGAATCATTTGCTGTTTTTTTCTCTTGACAGTTTGCATAGTAGTTTTTCCATAAAATATGTTTTATTGCTTATATATCATAAATATATGATACATAAATATATACAAATGTACATAGTACATACATATATCACCTAAGTTGGAAGATTTTTCTTTTTTCTTTTCTTTTCTTTTCTTTTATTTATTTATTTTGGGGGGGCTAAAAGATGTCATGTTTTCCTTAAGGAAGTGTTTGAAGGCTCCTCCCTGGCACATCCAAACAACCATCAATCCTGCCCCCGAGCTTCACACTGGAGTCCTTTCCTCCCATCGTCACCCAAATGAGGTCCAGAAAGCACATGTCCTGTCCTGACCCCCCTGCACTGGCCTGAAATACCAGCAGCTGCTCAGTCCACAGGCTGGATATCTCAGCAGTCCCCATCTGGCATTGAAGGTTTGGAGACTTCTTGGAGAGACATGAGTCTTCAGTCCATATTGGAGAGTTAAAAAGCTGTGTCTCATGTCTTTGAAGAATGGCAAGAGCAGTGGCAGCCACAGAGTAGATGCACTTGCCAGTAAGAATTGAAGACAGGCCAAACAACAGTGTTCTTTCTCTCTTTCTTTTTTCTTTTTATCTATTTACTAAGGTCTCTAGTTTTGTATCTGAAGTACAGTTTCTCTTACCTTACTGCTTATTTATGTCTGGTTATACTTTCCTTTTGGATGCTTAAGGCCACACAGCCCAAATTAACCAAGGGGAGATTCACTAATGGGACTTCAGCCAGTGTCTAGTCTGTAAAGAGGAAAGTCTGCTTATGCTTCAAAAAGGGAAGCCTCATCTAGCAAGACCTGATTTTGTCCTCAAGTGGATGGAACTGGTAAATGAAAAGCCAAAAGGAGCCAGGGGCTCCCACCCCGCCCCGCAAGAAATACCCCACAAAAACCCGAATGACCCCTGAGGACCAGATCCTCAACTGCATAGTACTTTTATACTGTGGAACTTAGTCCTCAGGGAGGAAGTTTACTATTATTACAATATATAGCATCAGTGATTACAGACAGGTGATGCATATTAGCATTTAATTGTTTTCCTAATTTGCACCTTTCTGTGTTTTAAGGTTTTTTGAATAAAATAAGGACATATTTCTGAATAAAATAAGGATATATTTCCTTTCAAAATGAAAAAAAATTTTCTAAGAAGAGAAAAATAATATATAACAATTTGCAAAGGAAATAAGGAAATGTGCAATAAACAGCTTTCAGGTACATTTTTCATGTTTCTAACATTGATAAGCAAAAGCTATCCAAGCTCATGAAGTCTATATAATAGAAAATAGAAATAGAGGATGATGATAGATACATAGACAGATAGGCAGACAGATAGAATGTTGGTGCATTTATCAATAATTATTTGAATATATCTGATAGCAGCATTATATTGTTAATATTTGATATTTAATTTAGTAAAATAAAATGTTACCTTGTTTTTACTAAACACGATATAAATATCATTTATTACAGTTTTATTGGCAGTGTATAATGCAAGCCAATATAAATAATGTAATATGAATATGATTATTTATAATCCTGTAGATAACTACTGCAACAAACTACAGAATACTGGGAAGAAATCTAAAATCATATCTTTAACAATATTTAAAACATATTGCCAACTTACAAAAATAATTTCAATAATAATCTGATCATTTAATAAAGGTGTTTTATTGTTTCTAATATATCTAAGATATTAATAAGGGAAACTATATATTGTATCTAAAGGAGAAGCTCTGAAATCATAATTTTGGGCTCAAGTGTCTTCGAGAATTTAATTGATATATGTACGCTGTTAATCCCAGTATTCTGGAGGCAGAAGCAGGAAGATCTCTGTGAGATTGAGGCCAGCCTGGCCTACATAGTGAGATTCAGGCAGTCAGGCTGAATTACTGAAGGTGGCAAATTACTGAAGGTGGCAAATTGATAAAGATTGAATAGTGATCATGCACAATCATGAAGTTTTGGGGAATATCCAAAGAGAAAGTTGGAAGTGAACCTTGATAATTAAACTGTTGAATGCACAATCAAACTAATAGAGTTGAGCTATTTGGTACAATGAGTACATAGTTAGGAAACACTGATTTTTCAGAAGTTTGCTACAGCAAACAGAATTTATACCAGCATCTTCCTGGCTCAGAATTTTCTTTAGTAAATAGTTCTTATGTTAAGATACATTAACTCTTGTCCTTTTGGTTGTGAGGCTGAGCCTTTAAGGGCTGTGCCAGATCTCAGCAGTTATAATGTGAATCTCTTAATGGGCTCTAGAATTGACCTACAAATTGTTTTCAGACATTGTAATTACTGTATATGGGTGAAAGTTATGTATTCATATTTTAGAGTAATATAAAATTAAAGATAAAATATGAATGCCAAAACATGTTTTGGAATTAACATACAGTTTATTCCCAAAGGTCATAATTTTGATACATATGTGTTGTTTAAACAGGCATAATTTGGAGTAATATAAAGGGAAGGGAACAACAGCAACATAAGGACCGTGTCAAAGAACTGACTGATACAGTTAAATTCTGCTCAAAACAACAAACCTCTGCAGAAAAAAATCCTTGGAAACACTGAAAGAAAGATGCAAGACATGTATGGCAGAATGCATAAACTGAGGTAGGGGGGAGGGGTAGGGAGAGAGGAATGTATCCAAATTGGACAGAAAAGTGATGCGTGAAATATACAATATGTCAATACTAAAGAACATAATTTGAAAAATCAAGTATTGTTCAGGATGATAGGCCTGCTTATGAATTTTGTTCATTGACATATTCATAGTTAAGGAAAATACACACACACAAAAAGATATATAAACTAATTTTTAATTTGTGATTTATGTACATACATGCATTTTATTCACTTAATCATTTAAACTATATAGTGATACCCTGTTTCATTGACTCTAATCTAAAATATGGCTCAAATGTGTATATTGATGCTATCGGAAGCATGTTTATACTATTCCATAAACTACTGATTAATATAAATGACAATTGTGATTTTTATTTTATTTTTATTTCCTGTATATCAGTGTATTGGTTCCATGTGTGTGCATGCTCCTGTGTCATACAATGCCCATAGAGTCAGAAAAGGGGATTGGATTCCTTTGGAAGTGGAGTTGTGGATTGTTGTTAGCCAACAGGTGCATGTTGGAAATCAAACTCAGGTCCTCTTTAAGAGTAGAGTGTTCTTAATCACTGAGCCATCTTCCCAACCCCAGATTGTGATATTTTTAAATCCTGAATTTAGTTCTTATGAAAAAGTGTATTACTCTAGAACTAACTATTGCCCTTATGATGTGATAATTCCATTGGAGATATACTAATCATGCCCTGCAAATAATAAAACTGTTACTCTGGTGAATGGAAAGAGAATCTATTTCCTGCTGTGATAACTAAACTTGGTTGTCAACTTATGGGACAATAAGACATCTTGAATTTTTCAAGTATATTTTTCTTTGTGAGAAGTATTTAAAATGAGCTCAGTGAACCTGGAACATGGATACATTGTTTAATAAATTAAATTCACATTGTAAAAAGTTAATACAATTTTCATTCAAGGAGGGAAATCTAAATTATTTTACTAACTGAAATAATATTCCCATATAACACACTAAGTTGTCCAGAAAAATCACAAGAATGTGAATTCGGCAAGTTATCATTAAACTTACGAAATGCGAATTATTTCTAAAAAAATTTACAACTACTATGGAAAGCAGTGTGGAGAACCCTTAAAAGACTCGGAATGAGCCTACCACCTGACCCAGTCATATCACTCCTGGGTATATACCCCAAAGACTCATCCTACCGCAATGATACATGCACGTCCATGTTTATTGCAGCTCTGTTCACAATAGCAAAGAGCTGGAACCAACCCAAATGCCCATCAACAGAAGAGTGGATGACAAAAATGTGGTACATCTACACAATGGACTACTATTCAGCAGTAAAGAAAGATGCCATTATGAAATTTGCAGGTAAATGGATGGAGCTCGAAGCTATTGTGCTGAGTGAAGTAACACAATCCCAGAAAGATAAACAGAGAATTGTTTCCCTCATTTGTGGATGCTAGTACCAAAACCCCCAGATGAAAGGCAAGTTGAATGACATTATTGGTATAGTTTTGTCTATCTGAAGGCAACTATGTTGGTATAATGTGAATCACTCAATGGGCTCTAGAATCCACCCAGCAATTATTCTCAAACTCTGTAGTTACCGTATATGGGTGAAGACTATGTATCCATATTTTAGAGTAATATAAAATTAATGGAGGAAAATGTGAATTCCAAAGCATAAAAAAAAAGAAAGATACAGGACAGTTATGGCAGACTGCATGGTCTGAGATGGGGTGGGGGGAAGAGAAAGGGGAATATGCTTGAACTGAATTGATAAATGATGTATGAAATTAAAAAAATCAATAAAAATTTTCAAAAAAAATGGAAATAAACAATTTATTCTCACCCACAACTTGGTAAATATACAGAAGGAATTTCCACAGATATTTGCTTTTTTTTAAATCACAAAGAAACATAAGAAGGGAATAAGAATATATTGTCATAATTTAACAATAATTGCCTAGATTGTATTTGATAAAATAATTTGCTATTAATTTAAATTTGAAAAATGATTAAAATAGCAAATATGGTAACAAATAAAATGGAAAAAGAAAAATATGAATTTATATTAAATAACAAGAAAACATTATTTCCTCCTGGTCATCTACCACCTCTGAGTTTCCAGTCTTTCTACAACCTTTACACAACGATCTCTTAGCCATGGGAAGCAGAAGTTTGATATAGGGGTCCTATTAATGGATAAGAACATCTCAAATTCAATTAGTGGATTACTATCAAATCAGTTACTTCCATAATATTCATGTCACTATTTTAACAGTAGGCACATCTAACCAGGCCAGATTTTGCTATAATTCACAAAGTTCACAGCTGGGTAAGGTCGATGATTTTTCTTTCAAGCAGTATACATACAACCTCCTGGCATTAGCTAATAGAAATGAGGCTCTAAAGTCAGCACCAGCTTGCTTTCTCCTTATTTGTTCTACAGTTTATGTATCTGGTGTATTCAGCAATAGGGCCTTACCATCAAGCTCTGGTAGGTAACAAAGACTAAGGCAATTGTCAGTTCTGTTTCAGGTCTATGGGAACCACTCATGGCATTGAAGATTGTTTTCTTTACTTTTCTTTTTTCATTTTCTTTTTGTTTCATTTCTTGCCTCTTCTCTCCTCCCTTTTCCTTTTCTTTTTCTTCTTTCTTTCTTTCTTTCTCTTTCTTTCTTTCTTTCTTTCTTTCTTTCTTTCTTTCTTTCTTTCTTTCTTTCTTAATAAGCCTATGAAAAAGCAATGCCCCTTGTTATAAGGTAACTATTTTTAATCACTTTATGTAATGCATATAGTTTAAGCAGAGTCTATAATGGTAATATTCCATCTGATTTTTTTTATTTTGTTTATTTTATTTATTTCTGTATGTGTATGAATATACTGTCTGCATGCAAGTTTGTGCACCCGTGTCGTGCAATGCCGCGGAGGTCAGAAGAGGGTTTCAATTCCCCTGGAACTGGAGTTCTCCTGGAATTGGAGTTTCAGACGGTTCTCGGCCGCCATGTGGGTGCTGAGGATCAAACCCGGGTCCTCTGCAAGAGCAGTCAGCGCTCTTAACCGCTAGGCCATCTCTCCAGCCCCCCCATCTGATTTTTATAAGGCATTTTGTGTTCATTGTGTATCTTAATCATTATTCTTAGTCATTATTCACAAAAATCTAATTTGCTCACTGAAATCGTAACCATCATGTCCTATTTTGATGGACAAGATGATTTTTTTCCTTCTCAGCTTACATAATGTTCTAATTCCATAATTTCAAACAATTTTATCTCAGTTATTTATAAAGTAACACATAAAATGCACAAGCAGATGCTTTGATCAAAAAATAACTGTTGCAGACCATGAAGGAATGAAGGAATGCATATCTGAGCACCTGTCCAGTAGTCAGGGGCAGACAGTATATTCATGGGGTCTAAAATAATAAAATCATGCATAAACTTATTTATGATGCACATATTCCTTTTCATGGATGTAAAAATGTCAGACAAACTAGTGTCTATACTATACACAAAAGTAATTATTATATAATTCCACGACTATTGATGAGTATTTGACAACTATTATTAATTATATTATTGACTTAACCGAGTCTCTTGTATTAATTCAATCATTCTGTAAAAACAAATTATTTTTATATAAATTTTAGAACTTTGGAAAATAGAGGTATAAACTTCAAGTTATATCTATAGTAGCATCAAGCTAGGCTTACATATAAGAATTTTTTGCTAGGATCCACAAATGAGGGACACCACACATAGTTTGTCTTTCTGGGACTGTGTTATTCACTTAGCATAATGGATTCTAGGTCTATCCATTTACCTGCAAATTTCATGATGCCATCTTTCTTTACTGCTGCATAGAACCAATCTCTTATTTGAAAGTAATTAAAATATACAACAACTTGCTATGTAACCTGGGAATGTAAAGTTATATTTCTTTCTGCCTGCATGCAAAATTAATGTTAAATGTGAATCCCAAATGTGTTTTGGAATTAACCTATAGCTTATTTTCAGACTCCGTCATTTTGGTATATATGTGGAGTGTGAATAAGCATACTTTGGAGTAATATAAAATTAAAGGGAACAGCAACAAAAAATAGAAAGAAGTATAATAACTAAACTGAACTGTTATACTCTTCAAACTAAAAATATGTAAGTGTATCTCATAACATAAAATTTGTCAATATTAATATAATTCAAGTTTTCCAATTCACTTTTTTCAAAATTCTCCAAGTCTTTCAAAGTAATCATGTTATTCCTTAAAGAAAGCGCTGTTAATATAATCTCTCTAAAAAATGATTATTTTAATTATCAGTGAAAACCTTTCCTTACACTGAGAAATACTCTTGAGTTACATTTTTAAGGTCCTTTATTTTTATCCCAATTGCATTGACTTTTTGCTGTATGCATTTATTTGAGTCAAATTTATACGTATATTAGAGAGATTTTGCAGCTGTAAACTTAAATGGTTTTAAATGTTTAATTTCTATTTTAATATGCATCGCTCTGTGTGCGTTTCTTTGTGCGTGTTTCTTTGTGTATGTTTCTTTTTGTGTGTTTCTTTGTGTGTGTTTCTTTGTGTGTGCTTCTTTGTGTGTGTGTGTGTGTGTGTGTGTGTATGTGTGTGTAAATGTGACTACGTGAGGCCTGGGGATGGGAGCACATTTATGTAGTTCAAAAGTCAGTCTTAGGTGTATATCGCCAGAAGCCATCCATCTTGGTTTTGTTTTTGCCTTTAAATTTCTTTGGGGGAATTTCATTTATTAATGAGTACTATTTATATCATGTTAACCCCTCTCTCTACCCCATCCAAATATCCCAACATTCCTTTATACCCTCTCAATTTTGTAACATTTTCATTATTGTTGTTACATATGTGTATACGTGTATATATATTAGATGTATATGTGTTAAATGTATATACAGAGAGAGACACACAGTCTACTGACATCATTAGTGTCACATGAATGTACAGTATTTTAGGATTGCCTACTTGGAATTTGATTGCCTGCAGCTCTTCTTCTAGAGGGAAGGCTCTGAGAAATTTTTCCTATCCTTGATTATAGATTTACTGCTGCCCTCATTATGCTTGTCTTTTTTAGGCAACCACGTTGTAATCTCATGTCTGCAGCTTGTTTCTCATGCTAGGAAGACACTGCATAACAGCAGGTATCGTGATATTCTGGCCCTTACAAGCTATTTCCACTCTCTTCAGCGATGCTGACTGAAATTTAAGAGTAGGGCCTGTATTGTAGAAAAATCAATGGACCTGGCCACCTGACAATCAATTATTCTCTGTATTTTTACCAGTAATTGTTCTTTGTAATAATCTCCATCTGTTGTAAAAATAATGCTCTTTGATGAAGAGTTAGAACTGCACTAATCTTTGAATATAAGCATTCATAGTACAATTAGAAATTATGTTGCTTTCAGAAAATGACAGTGGTATTTTCTCCTCTAAGGTCTGCGACTTCCCCAACCATGAGTAAGATTTAAATACAATTAGTTGTTATTTACTCCCAAGATAAAATTAGCACTATTGCACCATTATTGACATTTAGGCAGGCTGTTGATTATTATGTCTTGTAGGCTTTAGAGCTACAAGCCTATTGATTGCTCTTCTTTCTTTGTAGCTTGTAATATTATGAGAGCTAGAATCCAGAGAGGAGGTTTCCAGGTATTTTTGAAGCTAAATTTCCCCAATCCCATGTCTGAAATTTGCAGTGTTTTCAGTAACAGTCTTACCTTCAAGTTCTGAGAGACTATATTGTTTTGGGTAGTTTCTTTGTTTACTCTAACCAACAACAAGAAGGGGGTTTCCCTGTGCCTGTCACTACTGTAATTGGTAGATAATCTAAGCTCCATGCAATATCTTGCCATATGAAATAACTTCATTTAATATATAAGTTATAAATAACCAATATATTTATATTATATTTATAGAGTATAATTTATCACAGAAATTATATTATATAAATATATTTATATTAAAATATAAAGAATATATAGAGAAATAAACTTTGTTAGAATTGTTCATCTCTCTATCCTTACTCCCTATGCATTACCTTTCGTTATCTCTCTTTAGATATAGTCCCTTCCATTATTTTCCCTTTAATGATGCATGTGACCTACTATTTCCCCCCATAGAGCTCATTCATTGTCCACTTTTGTTCCCATTGTCTCTAGGTGGATGGCTCCTTTGATTATATTTATTTAAAATTATAAATGTTCAGATCAGTTTGTTCACAAAGGCCTTTGTTGCCATAATTGAGATGATTGTGCAATTCCCTGGTTTCGGTTCATTTACATGATTTATTACATTTATTGAAATATATGTCTAATTATCCCCTTATCTTCAGAAAAAAAGGTGAATTGATCATGGCGAATGCTCTTTTTGATATGTACCTGTAAGCAGTTTCCAAGTATTTGCCCCCACCCAATTTAATGCATAGAGAGAGTCTGATTTGTGTGGACAAATGTCCTTCACTGTGGGTCCATCCACTGGGCACAACAAGAATCCCAACCCTGTAAGACTCTATATTTCTCCCTCATAGCACTTGAAGAATACAAGCAAAATAAGTCTTAAATTCAACAAAGGAACACTTGAGTTTCACACCAGAATCACAAACAAGAAAAGAAATCCGCATACCAAAATCACAATGAAAAAACAATATAATGAAAAATCCAAATAGTATGTCTCCACTAATTAACACGAGTCCTATATAGAAGAGTTCTACAATTAGTACCCTTAGATATAACCCAGGATACAGAATTTAAAGGAACTATCATAAACATGATCAAAGAATTAATTGAATTTAAAGAACATGCAAACAAACAAATCAAAGAACTAAAAGAAGATGGAGAATTTTCTAGTTCCAACTAGTAATGTTTTCTCCTGACTTTTCTAATTAGATTGAGTCTTTCAATATATCTTCATTTCAATTTGAGTTTCCTTCACTACTTTTATCTCTTTGCTGAATTCGGTTTTCACATTCTGAATTATCATCATCATTTTATTGGGATATATATTTTTGTTCTTGTTCTTCATTCCCAATTTTATTTCTACAATCTTTAAGATTATTGAGATGTTTTTGAATAATTTAAAAATGTTTCATAAATTATTTTTATTTTACATGTATGAGTGTCTTCCCCTCATATATGTAAGTTCCCCATCAAAGCCTACAGAGGCCAAAAGAGGGTGTCAGATGCCCTAGTACTGGAGTAAAGGTGTTTTTTATCAGCCCTGTGGGTACTGGGAACAGAACTCAGATCCTTTGGAAAAAGATCAATTTTTCTTAATCACTGAGCCATTTCTTAGCCCCAATATGTATGTGCATTTTTTAAACTTTGAATTCCTTGATTATACTTATGGTTGCTCTTTCAAATTTTATGTCAAGTTTCAGCTAGGTAAATTTCTTTTTGGAATATTTCTATAGCGTTCGTGGGTTTGGTATGAAAAGTTGGCAATTTCTTTCAGATAATGAGCATTGATTTTTTTTTTTATTGAAGAGATAAGGGTGATTCCTTTTCCTTGGTGTGCTTTGTTTTTCAAGAATACAGTCAAATGTGACTCCGAAATGACTCTACATGGGCTGGTGCAGAGGTTACCCAAACCATGTTTTGGAATGTAGTTATGGTGACAAGAACAGATGATGAGCTGAAGAAATTATCATTCTGGGCAGGTATGCAAGTGTTGTCCTATAAATTAGGCTTTAGAGTTTTTTCAGCTTGTTTATATAAACACATCACTCACTGACATTTGATGTTCACAGAACAAGACAGGTTGTCAGGCTAGAGGGCACAAAGGATCTCCTTGTTTCTGCCTCTCTAGTGCTAGTATTAAAAGTGCTTGCTTTCATGCCTGGATTTTTACATGCATAATGGAATCCCAGCTCAGGTTTCCATGCTTGCATGCCAATCAATTTGCCATTGTTGCCGTCTCCCCAGACCCAAGGGAAGACTTATAAATAGAAATACAGCTGGTTTTGTGGCATATGTATCTAATCCCAACCACTAAGGAAGCTGTGGAGCAAGACCCTAAGTCCAAAGCCATCTTGGGAGATTTAGAAAGAACCAGTCTCCAATAATAGGTATAAAGAGGTTATCAGTGTTTTTTCAATATAAGAGTATTTTCCTAGTATCCAGAAGACTTTGGATGTGCTGAAAGAAAAACTTGAATTCAAATAGAAATCCTAATGGATGATGTAAATTAAGGACTGTAGTTATGTGCTTTACTTGTAAAAAACAATATCAGTATCTTGGGAATTACAATCTTGCCACTGAATATCTTTAAAACATGAACAACTTAAATTTTATGAAAGAATGTACTGTACAATTTAAATGAAGCTACATGTACCTTAATTAAAAAAAATAAATTTTGGTACTTTACAAACTCAGTGAGTTAGTTATCAAAAATGAACTTATACGATATTGAGACTTAGTTGACCTGCACTAATCAAATGAATTTAAATTAGTGTCCTATAGAAAATTGTAGTCACCCATTGTTCTAATTAATTACTATATTTAAACAATTCCTTTAGTGTCTTCCATTTTCAATGTTGAATACTAACTCACTCTCCATTCTCCACTGTTTAATTTCTATCTGTATATATAATATATATCTGTTATATGGAAGCAAATATGAATATATTTTATATGTGTTAACCACAAATAATATTGACTGAACTTAGAAAAGAAGGGCTGGTCAGCAAAATGGAAATAACTATCCTGCCATAATGCTGTAACATTTTAATGACCAGAGGAAATGGTAAAAAACAGTCATAGATTTACTATAATTCAATGTAGACAGTAAAACCTGGGATTGGCTTTAGGCCTGTTTATGTTGCTTTCTGATTTATATTGTTTAAATATATCTTAAAAAGATGAACTATAGGTATATCTGTTAAAGTGATAGGTAGTATTTTAATATTTAATAATTCTCTATAATGTGACAAGTCTCTGTTGACTACTTGCAATATTTTTTCACTGAGTTTTTCAGTTCTAAAGACAAAGTCTGATGATATGTGAGAAATAAATCTTTTCCCACTACTTTTAGGGACACAGGAACATGTACATCACCAAAATCACAGTGTTTCATTTTGTCTCCAGAAAAAGAGAAAGTGTTATACTGGGTACTTGGGGCTTTCCTCTGAAAGCCTTCTAGCTGGTTAAATATAGAGGGGGCATACTAATCAATACAGGTTTTCTAATATGTAAAGAAAATACAATCTTTCTTTTTTAATTAAATACTGGAGATTGCTAAAAAGTTGAAAACTCTTCCATTCCTGATTCTCCCAAGTCATTTGTCTTGCAATGTCTTTGAGATTAGGCTCTATGTTTTATCATTTTCAAACTCAACAGTGTTAGACTCTAAACATGAATTCATATTTCACAAAAATGGAGGATACTTATCTAAAATGGTGAAGTAAACTAAAACATTTATGATATCAATTGGTTTCCATCATTTTAAATAATAGCATATATTTTGGGCATGCTACTTTTCAATTTTTTATACAGTAAGAAAATAAAGTCATTATTAGAATTGCTTATTATGAAAGAAATTAAGAAAATGAAATGGAATCTTTGCAGCTTGTTTCTGTGCCCTGATGCAATGTGAAGACTTTTTCTTAAAACCCCTGCATTAGGTTAAGAGCATCGACTGCTTTTGTAGAGGACTCAGGTTTGATTCCCAGCACCCACGTAGCAGCTAAGAACCGTCTTTGACTCCAGTGCCTAGGGAATCCAACACCCTCTTCTGACCTCCATGCCATTGCACAACACGGGTGCACTAACCTACATGCAGACAGTACACTCATACACATAAAAAATAATAAATAAATTTTAAAAACTCTCCATTAAGTACACCATTAGCTGTCTAATAAAATCACTCATTTCTTTGCACAGTGATAATTGTCTAAAATTGTTCAATTGTCCATTATCATCTACCAAACTTATAATGTCTAGTTCAAGTCATCACCATCATTAGTTAAATATTTTGACAAAGGTTGGACATGATTTATTGAAATTATATATGGTTTTCTAAATTCACACACATATACACCAACAGACAAACCCCATTAATCATGCATAGGTATGTCTTAACCAGTCAAGATGAGACTGTCTTTAAATTATCTTCTTTTAAAAAACTTAATAAATAAAACATCAAAATATCATTGACTAAAACAAAACAAAACACTAGTAACTGGTTGGCATGAGTGAAGAAAATCATTCCAAAAGGACTTTTGTGCCAACAAGCAAGACCTAATTCAGAACCCAAATACACTTATTTAAGACACGTTCTTTGATGATTTTCTACTTTGAATTAAAATATCTAAGGGGAGATAGAACTTTACAAATTAATGCTATCAATGCTAACAATTATATTTAGATAATTTATAATACTTAGTCCAGCTAGGTTGTTTAGTATTTTATAATTCAATTTAATTTCAAAAACACAGCATATATATATATATATTATATATATATATATATATATATATTCACCAAATGGTGATCACTTAGTGCCAAAGTTATTTTTCAGGTAAGTAGTAAAAGGGACACATATAATCATGTTAATTACAAATCAGACACAATTCTACTATACTTCACAGCATTCATGGGGTAATTTATTTAACTACAAACATTGTTAACATGTCAGCATCTATGAAAATACCTTATATCCTTATGAGATAGACTGCTATATAATATTTATATGAATATATATATACAATCACAATCATAAAATACACAATAAATATATAATATATATAATAAATATATCATAAATCTATAATATTATATATGATAAAGATGCAGCCATAGTTAGGGTATAGCGTTACTAGTAAATAATTTATTTTTACAATGAAGCATAGGGAGATCTTTATTTAGTGCAAAATTATTGGTCAAAGTATATATCCAAATGCTTCCACATTCTTCCAAAATAACATCACAGTACCAAATATACAAACACTAGGAAGTGAAAGACATTTTAATTTTTGGAAGAAACTGTTAAAATTATTTTTATTAAGTCACACATTGCAGTTTTAAAGAATATTGATAGTAACATTATTACATGAATCTCTAAGAGATATACCCCCTAAAGGAAGAGAGACAGAGAGACAGAGGAGACAGAGGAGATGCTGGGGATGGATTGACTCAGCTGGTAAAATACTTGTCATGCAAGCTTGAAGGCTGAAGCTTGTATTCCTGGGACCCATGTCTGTGCTAATTACAGTTGTGTGGGGTAGAACTGGACTTCTTTAAGTGAGGGACTCTGGATAGACTGACTAGAAATCAGAAGATGAACTATTACTGGGGAGTTGCCAGTGGGCAACTTATTTTGCACAGTGGGCCCTAACTCAAATGATAAAATATATGAAACCGAGGGAGTGGCTATGTGGGGAGCCAATTGAGAAGGGGGTATAAAAGCGATTAAGACTGAAAAACACAAAAATTCATTTAAAAATGTTTCTTTGTTTGTGTGTGTGTGTGTGTGTGTTTTAGTCTTTTTCAGACAGGGTCTCCCTGTAACCACAGCTGGCCTGGAACTCACTATGTAGATCAGGCTGGCATTGAACTCACAGAGATCTGCCTGCTTCTGCCTTCCCAGAGCTGGGATTAAAAGTATGTGCCACCATGCCTGGATACCTATACTTATATTATGATATTATGTACATGAGTGTTTGGCTGGAGCTAGTATGTAGACTACATGCATGCCTGGTGTCTGCAGAGGTCATATGAAGGGGTTGTATCCCCTGAAACTTACAGATGATTTTTAGCCATCCTGTAGGTGCTGGGAATTAGGTTCTTTGCAGGAGCAGCTACTGCTCTTGTTATGGATCTCTCCAGACACTTGAGATTTTCCTATATCCTTTTATATATAAAGTTCTATAATATCCTATGACTTTATGTCTGTTCTAAGCCCTCTTCTGGCCTTCTTGTGTATGTGCTTCTGTGAGATATGTGTATTTATGTATTAATGTGTATATGTGTGCATGCAGGTTCATGTAAAGGCCAAAGGTTGACACAAAATGTCTTCTTCAATGTCCCTCAATCTAGCTTTTGAGACAGTGTTTCACTGAACTTGGACCTTGCTGATTTAACTAGAATGCCTGGCTAGGAAGCCCTAGGTCTACCAACTCAACAGAGGGATTATGGATATGTAAGACATCTTAATTTTAATGATTATCTAATAATGTCCAGTCTGAGTTTTAATGTTATCAAAGTCCTACCATTCAATATTATTCAAAAATGCAATGACTATTTTGTTTTTTTTGTTTTTTTAATTTATTTTTATTGATACTTTGTGTATTTCATACATTTCCCAATTCAGTTCAGGCATATATCCCCTTCCCTTCCCCCCCATCCCACCCCTACCCATCGCAGATCGTGCATTCTGCCGTAAGTTTTCTGCATCTTTCTCTGATTTTTTGTTTTGTTTTGTTTTCATTTTTTTTAACAATAGGTGATAATTTGTGAGTACAAGCATCCTTCATGTAAAACCATTTTGCAAGCAGTTGTGCCCAAACCCACATAGCTCATGGGTCCCACCATCCTGAAAGGGGGTGCTTGTATGTTCAATCAAGTTGATCAAATGAGTGTCCAGTCTATATTGTTGTAGTTTCTCCATTAACCCCAATCGAAGCCCTTACATTCTACCACGCCCCCTCTTCCGCAGATTGTTCCCTAGGCTTAGAAAAGGGGCACAGGTGGATGAGAAGCAAAACAGTCTACTTTCTCTGGAGCTGATGTCTTGGTCTCTAGTCAGTTCTGGCTGTTTTCTTTCATGAAATAAAATCAAACTCTCAACTCTCAGCCCATGAACATCTTTTACATCACAGGCTTCTACTATATAGTGGCAAAGAATAAATATTCCCATTTGAAAGGGAACACAAAAATTATTTTACCAAAGAAAGACTTAAAATTGCCAGAGTAAACACATAGCCCTATAGTTACATATCTAGAACATGGGATTGGTGGTAGCATCATCTGGGCTCCAAAACTACATAGTCCTGAGGTATATCTGGTCTCTCAAGAGGCACCTTTTTGTGCTTGAAGGTTTCCTTAGAATATATCTAAAATTTCTGGCATCTCTAATATTCTTCTGTGTCCATTTCAACAAATGTTTGGCCTTTACAACTTCAATCACAACCACTTGGATATTCCATGTAGAGACTCTGACCCTGCACCATGTTATCTGGCCTTAGCAGTTTTTTGGAAACTTGGAACAAGCCATCATGAGCCCCATTCAGACATTCCACTTACCTGTAATATCAGCATATCTTGCATTCTACTATACCAAGAATCTGTAATTAAATCAGAATATATACTCACTTGTAAGGATTTGGTGATCAGATTGATAAATTAGGGGAACAGACATCACTTGATTTTATGAATTTCATTTCATTTTGTGTAAACAACATATATCATAATGTAATCTCAAGAGAAAGACAATGGAAAGAAACCATAAAGGAAAAAGGAGAGAAAGACTGTGAGAGAAAGGGATAGTAGGAAACAGATGTTACCAAGGGGAAATGGGGAAATGAGGATATTCAACTAGAAAGTGAAAAGGACATATAAGGAAACATGTGGGTAAAGGGTAAGTAGGTGCTCAAGAGAGAGCATAATAAAAGACAAGCTTCATAAAAGGAGAATGAGGGTGGTTTAATTGAGGAGTATGTTAGTCATTTTCTCTTGCTGTTTCAGAACCATATCAAGCAAGGGAAATAATAAAAAGGAAAAGTTTGTTTGACCTTATGGTTCCAGGGAATTAGTCTAGAAAAGCAGGGATGCATGATGTCAGGAGGTGCCAGAGCAGAAAACCTAGGTTCACATCTTCAAGCAGACACAGGAAGCAGAGAGAGCAACTGGAGGTCAGCAAGCCTTTTTGAACTCTCTAAGCCCATCCCTGGTGATGTGATTCCTCCAACATGGCCAACCTTCTAACACCTCCCAAATGGTACTGCCAACTGGAGACAAAATGCCTGAACACTTGGATCACCTATGGGGGACATTCTCATTCAAACCACCACATTCCACTCCCTGACTAGCATAAGCTCAAGACCATATAAAATGTAAAATGCATTTACTCAAAACTTAAACATCCCCACAGTCTTTACCAATCTCAGTGTCATTTAAAAGTCTAGAGTCCAAAGTCTGTTCTGCCACTCAGGGCAAAATTTTAAGTGTAAGTCCCTGTAAAATCTAAAGACAAATTATGTGCTTCCAACATACATTGAAACTGAATACACATACCCATTCTAAAAAGGAGGAATACAAGAATAGTGAGGAAGTACTGTAACTAACCAAGACTGAAAGCCAGCAGGGAAAAAACTAAATCCAGTAGCTCTTTGTGCTACTTCAAGGAATTTACTTCCAAAGGGCTTACATGGCTCAGCTCTTTCAGATTTCTTGCAACATACATCTTTTCTTTATGCAGGGACACCCCTGCTGCACTCTGGCCTCAGAAGGTCTCTGAAACCACAGAGGAAGAACCAATGTCCATTTTACTCTTGCACCTTGCATGCCTCTAATGACATGAATGACACTGCCAAGTTTTGCTGTTAGTTTGGTATGGACCCTGGAATAATTTGACCACATTCATAGTTTTTCTCTGCTGTGGGGCAGTAGTGAAATTTTTATCTTGGGGATAATGAACAGCTACCTAATTGGACTAAAAGTCCACTCAGTGGGAGGAGGGTCATGTGTGGTACTGCAAACATAGCCAAAGACACATGGCTGGACAGGTGTTAGGGAAAATGCTAAGCCTTTCACATGCCTAGACAAAAGTAATTTTTTACTGTATGCTAAAAATAAATCCTTATACTTACAGTTTTGCTAGTCACCACTCATCAAAGAAGCTATTTCAGAGATCCATAACTGGTCAAATAGACTATATTTTTGAGAGAGGCTCAGCCTTAATTCTACAGTGTAACCTCTAAGCTTAAGGCTCATGGAACATGTTAGAACAGGGGGTAGAGAGAATAGTAACACATCTCTCAAGTCTCATCAGTGGAGCTTTTTCATGCAATAGAAAGCAATGAACACAAAGGGATACAGATGGCTGTAGTGTAGAGAATAACAGTTTGCAGGATATGGGTCCCTGGAAAGGATTCTTATATAAACTTCATCAACCTAGGGTTCAGCAACCATTGCAGAACAGGGTCAGAAAGAGTGTAAGGTCCAGGGCAAGATATTCATGACCATGGGAGAGAATCTTACAAATTTCTGAGTCCCTACTTATATGAAAATTCAGTGATGGTATCAGCATGCATAAGATGCATGTAAACTCAGACAAAAATCCAGCATAGAAATGGTGAAATTTGCAGCATGCCCAAAACTTAGCTGAGGTACTATTGGCAATTAATTACTGCTGGATGTGGGAGAGTTGATCTTCATAGATACCCTCACTAGACTCTAGTAGATGAACGTGTACCAAAGGAAACTTGCTTACAAATGCTTGATTTGGTAGGCCTTAACATATATGATAAAATACATGAAATCTGGGGGTGGGGGTATATGGGAGGTATGCATCGAGGAGGATATCTAATTATGACTAAGATTTATTCTACCAAATGCTCAAAAATTAATAAAAAATACACCTCAAAATTCTCCTGAGAACCCATGGTATATCTGCCCACCTCCCACAATCTGAATTCCAGAAAATTCTGGGAAAATATTTCTCTAGTAGGTTTTGATAAGATAGCAGGCCTGAATGGCTTTCTTTCTTCAGGTACTATCATTTCAAATAACAATTTTTCAAGTCAGATTTTCTTATCACACTCAGGGCTTTCTATGGGTGGGATCTCATAATCAAGGTACCTTTCCTTTAACTCAGGAAATCTCCTTAAAATGTACTGCAATATTAAATGTTCCCTTGTCAGCAGCCTACTTTATGTTTACTCAGTTCCCTTTCCTTACCAATCTGCATTGTTTATACATTTAACCTCTCTATAAACTTTATAAATCTCAGTGAGCAACAACTATTTCATTGTCTAAAGTTACCATATTTTGAAATAACTGCTTTTTAATAGTCTGTATTTTATTTTATTTATTTATTTATTTATTTATTTATTTATTTATTTATTTATTTATGTGTATGAATGTACTGTCTGCATGTAGGTTTGTGCACCCGTGTCATGCAATGCCACGGAGGTCAGAAGAGGGTGTCGGATTCCTCTGGAACTGGAGTTCTCCTGGAATTGGAGTTACAGATGGTTCTCAGCCGCCATGTGGGTGCTGGGGATCGAACCCGGGTCCTCTGCAAGAGCAGTTGGCGCTCTTAACCATTAGGCCATCTCTCCAGCCCCAATAGTCTGTATTTTTAAATTCAGCTTTAGTAAAGTTTTCAGAACATGGACAGAATGCTGCCAGCTTCCTTGACTGGACAGAATATACATGGACTCCAGCCCATTTCTAATAGTGTCCTTTTCCCTCTCTGAATCCTTGTGATCCTGCTCTTCACTGTCTGCTTGTTTCTTGGCATTTTTTCTCTTCCATATTCCCTAAAAATCACTCTTTACAGCATTCTAGTCCTTCTCTACTCTGTAGTTCAATAGTTTCCACAATCCTTATACAAGCAGTTTTGTGGGAAAACTTAGTTAAAACGGGTTGGATTATAAGCCAATGGTACCTCCCTAGCCACACCCATGGGGTGGGGTGTAGTGAAGGAAAGATTTAGCATTGGGTCCTGAGAATTGAGTCATGATGGATATTTAAGCAGACATGTTGGAATAAAATCTCTCTCTGCATTTCAACCTCATCCTGTGTATACGTGGTATGCTTTCCTGCACGTATTATCCACATGGGTCGACCCAGGATTAAGTGGGCCCCACTACAAATCCTGGCGGCGACCCCACACATTTTCAGGTTTCTGAACCACATACTCATATTTCTCACAGTAAGGACAATTACATTTCTTATCTTTTATATTTTCTCTATTGCTTTTCTCATTGAGGGCAGAAAATACCTGACAGAAGTGATGGATGGGGAAGATTTTCTTTCACAATTTGATGTTGGAGCAGACTTGGGAGTAAATGCCTGATTCATGGATACACTGTATTGGTTTGAATAGCAGAGATTTGGGGACAGAACTGAGGCTGAATGTAATCTAGACTTGAGGTGACAGCCATTTGTATAGTTCATCTAGTCTTCATATCCAAAAGAATCTTCAAGTTCTCAAAAAGTACCACAATCAGGGTACCAAGTGTTTCAACACAGGAAACTGTTGGATGCATTTGAAAATTCTAACTTAATTACATAAAATTTTAGGGATGCAGTCAGTGCTCTTAACCACTGAGCCATCTCTCCAGCCCCTCTATGAAGACTTTCTGAAAGCTTTTGCACTTTTTTTCATTAATCTTTGTTGAAATCCATAGACGACATGATGTGTAAATTTTATCTTCTACAGAAAATATAAATTGTTTATCAAATAAATGCATAAGTGAATGTGTGAATAATTAATACATCACCTACAGATAATCACCTTGACTATGCAGTGCATATTTTCTTAGTGATTTCCACTAGAGGAATGCTTGATCATGACAACAGCTGGAAGTCAACTCGTTAAAACATCCAGGAAATAACATATTCCAGCTAAACAAATTTAATGGGAACTATTAGTACTCTTGGCTGATTTTTATATGTGATAATTTTTTTTTGGGGGGAGGGGTTTGAGACAGAGTCTCCCTGTAGTCCCAGCTGTCCTGGAACTCACTCTGTAGACCAGGCTGGACTTGAACTCACAAAGGTCCTCCTGCCTCTGCCTTGCAAGTGCTGGGATTAAAGGCGTGTGCCACCACACCCAGCTCATGTGATAATTTTAATTCATCTCATTGTTAAGAATTTCAGACAAATTTCTTATTTTTTGAAAAGTTTACTTTTATTTTATGTGTATGATTCCCATGCCTACATGTGTGTAAGTGCACCCATGTCATTCAGTGACTATAGAGGACAGAAGAGTGCACTGGATCCTATGGAAATGGAATTTCATACAATTGTTAGCTTCCAAGTGGGTCTTTTGCAAGAACAGCTAGTGAACTGAAATATTGATCCATATCTCCAACCCTAAATTTCTTATTTCTCAACATTTGTATGAAACTATTCTGAAAAAAATGTTAACAAAAGAAATAAGAAAAAGGATATTTTTAGTACTACCCAAGTATCTCATTTTAAATAAGAATTGTAAAATGAAATGTGAAATTTTTTAACTAAATAAGAAATATAATATATGAGAATTTTAGTACATGTAATAGTACATAAATTATGCATATCAAGACAATATACACAAAATGCCATGATTCACCTCATAAAGTCTCAATAGTGGCTTTCATAAGGCATAGACTTTCTGTGAAACAGTGCACACTTCTTTTTTCTCATAATAGCTGTTATATTCAACAATTTTTCTCCGGTCCTAAACACTTTATATTGAAAGCAAAATTGTTTATCAAACATTTAGATGTATTTCATGTCTATTACTGGTTATAGAATATATTTGTTACAGTACACCATGACTTAGTATAGTGCAGGATAATTAAGCATTAATTCATTATGAAGTTTTACCAAGATTAACAAGTGCATATTCTGCATATTCTGCATATCCTGTCAGTGGTTCTTGATTTTAATACCCAGCTCTTTTCTCAAAGTGTTTACAGACAGGTAAACTGCATCATAATTAAATGGTGTTAAGTGATTGTTTTATTGTGCAACTTTTGCAGTCTTCTAAACATTTCTGCATGTATGCAAAAATAGGGGAAATTCACTAGAAATTAATATCCTCAAAAGAAAGCATCCCCTTTTTCCCCCATTTTATTTATGTGGGCTTATTTTTCACAATATAAACATGAAGACTTGAACAAAGAAGAAAGTACATAAATGATTTTCACGGTGGTCTGCAAAGCATTAGTAACACACAAGTAGCTACTAGAAGTGAATTTTTTTAAAAATAGAACTACGATGTTTTCAAAATGTGACACAATCAAAATTTGTGTTATCGATTATGTTACTGAAGACTGAATAAAGTTTTGATAAAACTACAGGTTCCTTTTTAATTTCTTTGACTTAAATTTTAGAAATGTAACACAACTTTCAAACCCCATAATTATTTGTATAAATACTTCCACATTTTTGTTAAATGTATGCTTTTTATAGACTAGAAAAAACATGAATCTCATAGAACTATGAAATTAAAATCTTATTGGTTTACTTAAAAATCAAATTCTGTAGTTTTCATCATGAATCAATAATTCACTTGATAACTCTAGCTAATGCAAAACCCAGAGGCAATTAACATCAATGCTGTTCCAAAGCTACATGCATATTTTGCATAGTTAAATAATATGAGTTAATCATTAAAAATTGTCTTGAAATTTACAAAATATTATTTCATCAATTATTTTAATTCCAATAAAAATGGAAAATGCATAATTCCAATGATCGAAATGTATTCACTTTTTGATCATCTGAATTGAACCTAGTATCTCCACATGTTAAGCAAGAGCTTCACAATTTAGCTACATGCATTGTGTACATTTTCTATTTTATTTTTTTTAATTTTTAAATTTTATTTATTTATTTTCTATGTATATGAATGTACTGTCTGCATGCAGGTTTGTGCACCCATGTCATGCAATGCCACGGAGGTCAGAAGAGGGTGTCGGATTCCCCTGGAACTGGAGTTCTCCTGGAATTGGAGTTACAGATGGTTCTCAGCCACCATGTGGGTGCTGGGGATCGAACCCAGGTCCTTTGCAAGAGCAGTTGGCGCTCTTAACCACTAGGCTATCTCTCTAGCCCATATTTTCTATTTTTTACAGAAAATAGTTTTTTCTTCCCAAAGTGAGACTATGCAAAAACAAATTTGGATGTTGAATACAATTAATTTTTGTTTGGGTTTGTCAAGTATGTCATGAAGATAGTGAAGAAAGAACTCTCAAAGTTGTAAATTATATTTTAACATATATAGCCAATAACAATTTTTAAAGTTTTGATAAAATAGATCATACAATTGAGCATTTAAAGCTTATTTTAGAGAAGAACATGGCACATAAAAATGTGTTAATTTTTAAATATTTTTCACAAAATTCATACAGGAATTTCTGAGAAGTGGCTTGACCCAGACAGGAGATGGGCCCATTAATAACATCATAGACCCTTTCAATTGGAAAAGCAAATGAGAAACATGTGCCAAGCTCTGGATTCTTCCTTTATTTCATGGGAAAACCATCCTTGGACAGTCCCCATTTGATTTAATATCTATCTTCTAGTTAGTGCATTCTGTCTAGTTAGTCCATACTTTATGAGCTAACTGCAATCTGTTATTGCTTATTGTCTTGCCTGCTTTCACAGGGATTTATGTATGGTCTTAATGGTTAATTGCCTTCCCCAAGTAGTTAGTTCACCCAAAGCTTATCTATGAAGCTTTTTCCCCCTCCTCCACTTTGTAGGAGGCAGAATTCTTGGAGTCCTGGCCCTTTTATGTGCTTTCTGAGACCCCTGCTTTTTTACTATATAACTTGTAACAAAGGGCAATAAAGTGCCTAAGACTCGCAAGAGACTTTTGAGGAACTTACATGAGATTTACAATAGTTTTGCATAAAAGACAAGTCTCCTAGGGGTGTGCCATAGCTGCCTCTGTGCCACTCCCTGCTATGATTCATGGGGAGTTAGGGATGTGTCAGCATGGGTGTTGGGTTCCAGCAATACTATAAAGGAGAAAAGGGAAATAATGGAGTATAACTGGTTAAACAGGATGTGAAAAGGGAGGGCAGAGCAGAGGAAGGAGTATGGGGAAGGATATCTAATGTTAAAGATCTTTAGAAAAAGTCACACCAAAACAGACATCTAAAAATGCTTATAAAGTATATACATATACAATATAAAACTTGTATAATACACCAAGAGATTGAAAGTAGTTACCCTAGAACAGGAGAATATCATCCTGGGGAAAAAAAAAAAAAGCCAAATGCCAGGAAATTTTTTTTAAGTTTTAAAAATCTATTAGGTCAAAGAAAATGATAAGACAAATATGACTTCATAGAACAATAATATTCCTAGATGTTAAATTAAATGTGATTATTTTTTAAAATTAAAAAATCATCAGGAGTCCGGGCCTCAGCAAAACATGGGGAAGAGTTCTCTTTGCACAGAGGCCGTATGTCCAAAGATCTCCTAAAACAAAGGAGTTTTGGTACTTTAATAAAATGTGGTAAAACCATCCTCTAGCTAGATAATTTGCATTCTTTAAATTCTTTGAATTATTATTAATATTATTATTTTATTATTGGTCATTATTTGTTTAAGAATGTTATGCAGGGTATTTTGAATATTCACTCTTCTTCCCAAATTCATTCCAGATCAACCCCCTCACCCTTACTAAAGTTATATTTGTTTACAAAAAGAAAAAAGAAATGGAAAGGAATCATTGAATGCAATTTGTATTTCCCATATCCATTTGGGTTCTTGAGTGGGAGCATATGCTGTAGCATGGTTGACCTAAAAGTGGTCAAATTATTTTGTGTTGCTTTTTGTTTGTTTGATTGTTTTGCTATTGTTTGATTTTATTTGGTTTGGGGTTTTTGAGACAGGGTCTTTCTGTAGATTCAGCTCCCCTGGAAGTCACTGTGTAGAACAGGCTGGCCTTGATTTCATAGAAATCCACTTGGGTTCTGGAATTAAGGATATGCACCACTATGACTGGCCCAAAGCATCAGATTCTTAGAAAAGACTGAATCTGCTTCCCACTTCCACTCTTCATGTTGGGATTTTATCTGATTTGGGATTGTGTATGCTTGTGTTTTTTTTTTTTTTTCACAATCACTGAGTTTATACGTGCACCTGCTCTGTTTGCTACATAAAATACTTTTTCCTTATAGTCATTTACTGACCCTGGAAATTTTGTTAGCAGAAAAATGTGAAGAGAATATAATTAGCCACTGTTATCTATGAAATAACCCTAATGTTATCATTGATAAATATATGAGAAATTTATTTATAAAACCACATGTAATAAAAATATGGCCACTTGAATGTAACTTTTCCATCCCCATTTCATTGTTAGGAATTTTGGTAAAAATTGATAACTGAACATCAGGCTTGACATTTTAGTGGCTAATATTTTATCCTATGGTTCAGGAATTCATTAATTTTATTCACATAAATTCCTTATACTTATATTCCTTTGGAAAATTAGTTCTATGCTTTTTTATATCTTGTCAATGAGAGGACAATTTTCTTTTTTTTTTTTTTTTTTTTTTTGGTCTTTTCGAGACAGGGTCTCCCTGTAGCTCCAGCTGTCCTGGAATTCGCTCTGTAGACCAGGCTGGCCTTGAACTCACAAAGATCCACCTGCCTCTGCCTCCCAAGTGCTAGGATTAAAGGCGTGTACCACCATATCCCACTTCCTCTTGATTTTTTCCCTTTCCTTCTCTTTTTTTTTTTGGTCTTTTCGAGACAGGGTCTCCCTGTAGCTCCAGCTGTCCTGGAATTCGCTCTGTAGACCAGGCTGGACTTGAACGCACAAAGATCTGCCTGCATCTGCCTCCCAAGTACTAGGATTAAAGGTGTGTGCCACCACACCCTGCATGAGGACAATTTTTTTTGTTGTTATTCTTTTTGAGACAGTGTCTTCCTGTAGCCCCAGCTGTCCTGGAACTATGTAGACCAGGCTGGCCTTGAACTCAATGATATCTGCCTGCCTCTGCCTCCCAAGTGTAGAGATTACTGGCCTGCACCACCACACTGGCTAGAAGACAAGTTTTTTAATCTTATCCAGTCATATAAGTCTGATCCAATGATTGACCAATGTGTGAATTGCAAAATATAATGGACACTGCCAGGATATCTAACAGAAGAATTGAAATGAGGGTACTCTCAATAACCATTTCTAAATGCTTGAATATTTACCCCTTCATTGAAAGAATGAGACTAGTCTTTTGATTTAGTTTGTGGTTGTACATTGTGGTTTCAATTTAGGATGCCATGACTTTCTTTAGTGAATTTAGGGAAAACAAATGTAAACATGTGAGATATTTCAAGTTGAAGTATACACTAGTACAACGTTACTTAAAATGTCATGAACAGCAATCATTTTACAGAAAAAGTGATATTCTGATGAAAAATGCCTCATCCTAAATACCAAATTTCCCTATTATGAAATGCTACTACATTGCACTAGTGACTATCATTTATTTAATATATGTTTGATGTACTAATTTAATTTAAATGTATCAATTAAAATAATTAAATTAATTAAATAAGTACTAATTAAATACAATTTAAATATACTATGTCAAGTAAGTGATGGTAGGATTAATAATATATAAAGAATTCCCACTAAGGTATAATAGATAGGAAGCTGATATAATTTGGAAAAAAATAGTAATCGAAATGTGTACATGGATGACAGCCTCAATGTGATATAGAAATGCCCTGGGAAATAAATGAATGAATGTTGAAGAACCACAATTTGATAACATGGTGGAAAGAGAGAATCAAATTCCAGATGTTGTCCTCTGATCTTCACAAATATTCCATGTTTTACATATGTAGACACACACACACACACACACACACACACACACACACACACACACACGGGAAAATTAAGTTAAGTCTGGCAGCATTTTAAACCAATGGGACCTCCCTGGCCACACCCATGGGGTGGGATATAGGTTTAAGATTTGGCCCTGGGAGTTGAGTCATGCTGTCTATATAGCCAGACATTTTGGAATAAAACTCTCTCTGTATTTGGACTTAACTTGCGTCCATGTGGTGTGCTTCCCTGCTTGTGTTTTCCACATGGATCATCCTGGGATTAAATGGCCCCCCGCCCCCCCACACACATAGATAGGACAGAGTACTTTTAAAGATTTCCTTTACTTCTTGTCCACATAAAATACTACTATAAAGTCTTCATAGAGGGGCTGGAGAGATGGCCTAGCAGTTAAGTGTGCCTACTGCTTTTGCAGAGGACCCAGGTTCCATCCCCAGCACCCACATGGCAGCTGAGAACTGTTTTTAACTCCAGTTCCAGGAGAATCCAACACCCTCTTCTGACCTCCGAGGCATTGCATGACACGGGTCCACAAATCTACATGCAGAGAGTGCATTCATACACATAAAAAATAAATAAAATTTTAAAAAATTAAAAAGATTTCCCTTTGAACAAAATAACTTATTTTAATGCCTAAAATATTAAAAGTTTGCTTACTTAAGCAACAATAGAGGAGAAAACAAGGAAAAGACAAAGAGTGGCTTAATAAAGAAAGAGTACTCTATGTGGTTATCTTACATTTCCTAAGGGTCCTGTCTTTAACTTATTTGCCACCATTATGCAGTCACTTATAGTTTACATCTATCTGATCTTCAAAAGATCAACCTTGTAATGATGTTATATAAAACAATTTTTTTCCAAATATTATGATCTATTTACTTAGTTTTTGAAGCATTTTATCAGCAGAACTTTTACATTTTGCAATCCTGCTTACTGATACTAAAGCAATCTAAGATTCTTAAGAACTCTACAGTCCCTCAGCAAACAACCTCTATTGTTCCAGTGACCTTGGTTTTCTATCCACTGGTAAATGTCAGGCTGACTATATGTGATAATGAGTAATTTCTTATAGGATATCTGAAAATGGTGAAATGCTTTATATTATTTGACACAGAGTGGAAATAGAACTTGAGCTTATTTGTAGTCAAACCAAAGAGTGCTCCAAGAACAAGACAGTGTAAATTTTACAGTGTAAATTTTCCATTTATCTTAATAAGCAACATCCATATATCTATAAGGTTGGAGTTTCAAACAAGTTATATTTACAAGCAACAGTTTAAAAGAGATAAAGGAATGAACTAATTCTTGGGAAAAATTTAAAATGATTTACATATTATAATAACTTGGCTATAAGATTAAGAGGGAAGTAAATTTTTATAAAAAGATATTCTGGGGGGCTGGAGAGATAGCCTAGCGGTTAAGAGTGCTGACTGCTCTTGCAGAGGACCCGAGTTCGATCCCCAGCACCCACATGGTGGCCGAGAACCGTCTGTAACTCCAATTCCAGGAGAATTCCAGTTCCAGGGGAATCCGACACCCTCTTCTGACCTCCGCGGCATTGCACAACATGGGTGCACAGACCTATATGCAGACAGTACAGTCATACACATAGAAAATAAATAAAAATTAAAAAAAAATTTTAAAGATATTCTGGGAAAAAACATTTCAAGAATAAAAACATGAGAAATTTAATTTATGGAATTGTTATAAAATTTGAATTTAAAACAATTTTACATTCTTAAAATATAACACATTTATTTCATGATATGCAACGTTTTTTCTAAGGACCCCTGAGTGCCGGCACAATCAGGGATCCCCCCCAATTTTTTCCATCCAGATTGCTGTCTACCAGGACCTTGGAGACAGAATCAGGACCTGAATTTTGGCCTCCTCTGTGATTTTGGGATGCCGGCTTCACAGACTAGTAGGCCATGATTTCAGAGACTCCCACACTGGTCAAGTGGACCTGGGGTCTCTGAGCGCCCACTTAGAACTAAGGCGGATGCGCCTTAGCACTCAGGCGGCCACTTCTGAAACTAAAAAGATTTCACTTATCTTTTTTCCTCTCTCTCCTTCTCTCTCTCTTCCTCTCCCCTCTGCAGCCTTTTTTCTTTCTTTTACTGTGCCTTTTCCACTGCCCCCCTGCACCCGCCACTTCCACCATGTGGTTTTTGCCCCAGTCACCATGCACCACGCGGCTTTTCCCCCCGCCCCACATTCAAACAGACATGCTGCAGACTGTTTCTATGGCAACTGTGCTAATCCACGACCACTCCTCAGCTGCCATCTTGAGGCTTTGTGCATGCCCCCATTTCCATGGTGGCGCTAAATCACACCCTCTATTATGCCCGCGTGGCAGAAAGCTTAAATTCACATCAGACCTTGTAATAACTAATGCTATAGTTCTATATTCTAATTCTCTTGCAATTTATTTAATGGCATATTCTGATCCTTTCACAATTTTGGTGTTTGGGTTTTATATTGGATTATACAAAGTCAATTGGAATTGCATTAATACATTTTTATACAGAGTAACCAAGTTTTGATTTTATTGGTTTTTCATCCATTTCAAAATACAATTTTCATTTTTTACTTTTGTAAGGATAATTAATTCTTACAGGCTTTTGTTTGAGATTTTTACATCATTTGGCTTTTTAACAAACAGTGTTTTGGGTTTTTTTATATTTTGTTTACAAGTCTTTTGCTTAACTTTAAGGGATTATTTCAGATTTTGGCATTTTCCATTTCATTGTTTTTTCTTTATAAACCCCATTTTATTTCAGAAATCCATTTTTTGTCTGCTTCAGGATACAAGCCCCTGTGTCTGGAGGCATCCAGCTTTTGCCTCAGGCAGTAAACTTTGACCTGGCTGGGATCTTTTGAGAAGCCTCTATATCTGACATTAAGAAGGTCTGCTGGGGCTGGAGAGATGGCCTAGCGGTTAAGAGCGCCGACCGCTCTTACAGAGNATTAAGGTGTGTTGACCACGCCCTGCCCAACCTGCATCCAGCCTTTGCCTCGGGCAGTAAACTTTGACCAGGCTGGGATCTTTTGAGAAGCCTCTATATCTGAGATTAGGAAGGTCTGCTGTCTCACTAGCATCCAGCTTTTCCCTCAGGCAGTAACCTTTCACTTGGCTGGGATCTTTTGATTTTTCCACTAACTAAATTTATTCTCATTAAACTAGCAGGTAATATGCACAAGCCACCAGACTTTCCTGCCTACCCAGTCCACCATCCTTCGCAGGTGTACAAGAACAGCCTGTGCTGCAAAGCACAGTAGGGCATACAGTCTATTTCCACCTAAAGGAATGTCTTAAACTCTTAAGTGATTCTTTGTAAATGTGATAATTGTCTACAGTCCTGGACAACGAAGGACAACTTTAGATAAAAGGGGATTTTCCCAGAGTTAATGGATACAGTTAGGTCATGTGTCTGTCCAAACCTGTCTGTGTGTTATAACCATTCTTCAATGTGTCTTTGTAACTGTCATGTGTCCATTTTCTGTGTTTTTTGTCAAAACAAAGTGGCCACTTCAAACTTGTTTTATTCTATGTTGCGCACAAACAAAAAATTAAGTTTACTTTTGGCATGCCCCTTAAATTTTTTTCAAAGGCCTGATTTGAACCCCGGTTCCTGGATTTCTACACTGTTTATCTGAAAGTTTTATTTCTTATCTGTCCAAATTATTTTTTCCACAGGTATTACAAGTAAAAATGTTCTTTTCCAGTTTTTTTCTTGTTTCCAGACGTCTGAAGACCTGATTTTTTGACCCTTATGGGTTCACTAACAGATTTTTCTTTCCTTTCTTTGGATTCATTCATTCTCTGGTACTTGGACAATGGCACATTGCTTCCCCTGCAATCCCTTCCCTCTAATGAAACAGCCTAAGTACCTTTGATATTGTCAGTTCTTTAATTATTATATATAATTATGTTTTCCATCACTTGTTAAAGAATTTCAATAAGATCATAGTTTTAGAACCAAAGGTGCAAAACGTCATCTCAGCCTTGGCAGCACAATTAATCAGAGCTGCATGTTTAAAATAATATTTCTAAAGGTGTTTTTTCCAAAGCATATGATGGATCAATACAACTGCTAGGATAAAAATCTCTTAAAGGAATGTGTACATAAATGTGTGTATGTGTATGACATTGTTAAACAGGTTATTAAGATCTGTCTGTATGATTACAATGCATGTGCCTCTGCTTAGCACAACCTTTGCAAAATGTCATCACCAAATTTATTTATTAGAACCACATTTATGAGTGTATGCATAAAGTACTGCCCACTTTTAAGAATTCTATAATGTAATTATGGCATATACAAGAAATTGTGTTTCACCTACCAGGTACTATATACCTAGTTACAGCCTCAATTGAAACAGACATATATAGAGTTACCCATACATACTAAAATTGTTTTATATATCTGTTATACTTTGCACATGCTACTTTTAATATTTTTGAGAGAAATTAGGTTTTACTTCCAGTGACCACACGGACAGTCTGAATGTAACCAATTTTGGTGAGCCCTAAGCATTTCCTGTCTACTGGTGGTATGTGATTATGCAGCCCCCCTTTTCCTTTTCAAAGCTATAATTCAAAATCTGGAGACAAGTGACATGGCCCTCATTTGAAAAGGTACTGGTTTTAAACTCTTTATTATCTTGGGTTTGTTTCATGGGCAGAGAAAAGTTGCAAATGTGGTTTAAATAGGCCTAGGTCCATCCCAAACTTGCAGCCAAACTTGGCAGTTTAATTCACGTGGTGCTGGCTTTAGAGGCATGAAGCTTGCAAGAGTGAAGGGGTCTTCAGTTCTTCCTCCATGGTTTCAGAGAGCTACCAAGGTGAGGAAGAGTGAAGCAGGGGTGTCCCTGAATAAAGAAGGCCCTGTTAGGTCATTGTGTAAAGCTGTGAATGTGAAGCCTGGTTGGCAGCGGAAACCCCATGAAGACATTGGAGATGCACAGAGCTATAAGGTATTTGCCAAGGAGAGCTCCATACAGGGAGTGGTACCAGCATAAGGAAGAAATCCATGTTGCATGCAATCTTGGAAGAGCTGAGCCATCTAAGCCCTTTGGAAGTAAATTTCCAGAAGTCACACATAGAGCTACTGGACTTGGTGTTTGCCCTGCTGGTTTTCAGTCTTGTTTTGGTCCAGTATTTCCTCACTATGCCTCTATTCCTCCCTTTTGGAATGGGAATGTGTATTCAGTTCCACTGTTTGTTGGGAATATGTAATTTGCCTTTTGATTTTACAGGATCTTACAGTTAAGAGATTAGCCTGGGTCTCAGAAGAGACTTTGGACTGTATACTTTTGAATAGAATTGAGACTGGTAAAGACTATGGGACTTTTAAGGTTAGACTAAATGCATTTTTCATTTTATATGATCATAAGACTATGGGGGGCCAGGCTGTGGGATGTGGTGGCTTGAATGAGAATGTCCCCCATGGGCTTTAAGTGTTCAGATATTTTGTCTGCAGTTGGTGGCACTGTTCTTGGAGGTCTTAGAAGGTGTGGCCATGCAGGAGGAAGTGTGTCATTGGCAGCAGGCTTAGTGAGTTTAACAAGACTTGTGGTCTCCAGTATCTCTCTCTTGACTTCCTGCACTCATTGAGAAATGTGACCCTCAGCTTCCTGCTCCAGCCCCAGCCACCATGCCTCCCACTACAATGGACTCTGTTTCCCTGGAATGGTCAATAGTAAGCTCAAATAAACTCTTCTTTTTATAAGTTCCCTTGCTCATGGTCGTTTATCACAGCAACAGGAAAGTGACGAATACAAATCTCTTATGAGTGAGATTTGGATTTGGATTTGGAAATACCGTACGAGGCATGGAGCCACAGTGCACAGAATTCCCAGTACAACAGCAGACCTAGTTAAGGCCTTAGTCAAAGAAGGGTCACTGCCCAAAGACCCCAGTTGGAGGAGCGCTCCGTGCTGGAATTCCTTTGTGAAAGGTCCTGCAGGACTGTTCACAACTTGTGGATATTTTGTACCACCTTTCCTGATTCACTGACATAATAACACTCCTTCCCTAAAAACATGCCAGTTCTCCCTTTTTCCACTAAGCAAATCCAAAGTCTGCCTATTCTGGAGCATAACCTCTGATAATGAGGAAAGATGCTGCTGTGGGATTTGAATAGTTCGGGCTGTGGCTTCTGTAGTAGTGAAGAGCTATGTGTTAAATTGCTGGAGATCTTGAGAAAACTGTTGGACTATGACCCAGCTGTTCTGGTGGCAGCAACCACAGGCACCAGGTTTATGCCCACTAGCACTGCTAAAGTGGCTGCCTACTCAGTCCTGGGGTGGTGGACAGCTAAGGATCCTGCCCAAGTCACCTGCATTCCCAGGTGCCCCTGTATCTCTACTGAAGTATAATTAGACCAGGAACAAATACCACTGAAAGGCACAGGTCAGATGTATTAGCAGAAACACAGGTGTATACCCGAAAAGAGCAGAGGAATTTTAGCCGTAAATCTCCCCAAGGAGATTTGGAACCTGACTGTCTTGTTCTTGATGGAGGAACTAGGGCAGTTTGATAGCTGAGCTACCCAGCACTCAGTCTGAGATAGGGAGGCAGAGGTGGCAAAGGAATGCTTTGGAGGGGGACTGACAAACACTCAAGGGTGGTTTAACTAGGGACATTTTATACAGGGAGAGGAAGAAGTAATGAATTTGTGTACTGGTGCACAGAAGAAGCATTCAGAATGAGGGGAAAAGGAGAGTACTTTATCTCATGAGAATCTAAGTTTAACTGATGGAGATTTTGGATTGTCTAGTATCTGGTGCTGTTAAGGGACTCTAAAGCCCTTCGGGTGTGGGAATTTTGGATAGTCTTTTTAATCTTTTTCCTGTCTCTGACTGACTAGAAAAAGCATGTTGCATAAAAGATGTTTGCTGCTGCCACAAAATCCCTGGCCCAGGAGGAGGGGTTGGAGATTTTTAAAATTACATTTTTCTGTCCTGATACAGAGAAAAGTTGTTTGGGCTGTATTCTTCATGCAAGCCTTCATCAATGGTATTTGCATGACCAAAATGGACAGCTTCCCATTCCCCAGGATCTCTACAGTCAGCACTGTCCTGTTCTTCAACAAAGCAGAGGAACTTAATATAGTTCTTATATCCTGAATTGGTTACCAGGCATCTGTGGGTGCACTGGTCAAGAATGTCAAAGGAAAGTGAAACAGAGGGGCAAGAAGATAACTGGTATTCTAAAAAATTAAGAAGCCTGGTTTCCTGGTCTTTATCATTAAATGCCTAGAGGCCAAGCCTATAGATGCATGGAAACACAGTACAAGACTCTGGATTTTTAGTAGCCAAGATTAGAGGGACAGTTATGGGAAATAGATAGGTGAAGGAGATTAAATGCCACATTATGATATAGGCCCCCAGATGGCTATTCTTGTATAGAGGGCAGGGATAGGACTACCTGGATCTTTAGTTTCAGAAGGCCTGGTAGGGTGCACAAGTACTTGCTGTGAGCCCTTGTAGGTTTGAGTTAAGAGAGATGTATCCAGCCCTGTATCCTAAGGAGCTTAGCTGCAGTAGGTGTGGACAGGATCACCAGGTAAGTTCCAAGCCAACTGGTTGTAGAGCTCTCCCAGCCCTTTCATCCTTGATGGTAGAGCAGAGGAAAGCTTAGTCTCCTAAGCTTGTAGAAAGCCTGTGGGATGACGTTATCCACGTGTTCCCTGATGAGATGTCTTAGGAGAGAGAAGACAGGCAGGCAATCATGAAGGCGAGAAAGATCTTGTAGTGGAAGGTCACTTAGTAGGTGAGGGCGGTTATGCATTAATTCAGGGACTAAGGAAGAAGGGGGCTCAGGGAACCACTCTGCATCTTGTTAAGGCCAAAGGGAGGAGAGAGGTCCAGGACTGGTGGAGCTCCAAAGACAGCTTGGTCCTTAGGAAAAGGATTAGCTCTTTCTACCTTTCTTGATAATCGAGGATGATAGGGACAATGAAGCTTACAAGTGATGCCCAGAGCCTGAGAGACTGATTGGGACTTTTGTCACTTTTGAGACAGAATCTGGAATATCATCTGACTGAAGACTGAGTGGAAAGCCAAAATATGGGAAAATGTGCTGGATCAAATGGGTAACAGTCTAAGGCATATAAATCCCAGACCACTCACTTGATCACATGGAGTTTTAAAAGAGGGTATAATTTAATTACAATGACAGACTGATACTCAACTCTGGAGGAGTGTGGCCACAAGGTGTGGGTTACAGGGCAATTTATAATTCAACAGCCAATCAGAGTTTAGCATCACAATTAAAGTTACCAATCAAGTAGACCAACCAATCAGAGTTTAACACCGCAGTTAAAGATACAAATCTTTTTTTTTNCTCCATCCTATAGTCATGTATAATACGACTGTCTTTTGGAGACTCATACGCTAAAAATAAGGGGGGTGGATACAGAAACGCATGAAACCTTTTCCATCCCCACCCGTGCAATTCAAATTTTAAAACTAACCTATGGGAAAGATTTGTTTGTTCCAACCAGGGACAGAAACGTCACCAACTTATCGGCTGAGAAAGAAAAGATCACAAGGTTTTGCATTGTAGGATGTACCAAAAAGTGGCAACGGAAAGAGGCTGCCTGTCTGAAACATCAAAGGAAAGAAAAGCCTCCCACAGCATTCCATAAACATCGACCCCTCTGTGGAATCCTACAAATGACACACTAGTTATAATGAGTCCTATGAAACTTAACCTTCTAGATTTGCGCACACAAGGTCTGAAGAGAGAGACTTTCTTGCGCTTCCCCCCCATAGAACAAGGAGAAATATGACGATTGATGAGGTCTCTCCCCAACTTATTGGCAACATGTGAGGTAATCTAAAACATAATGGGTGGTAAGAGCCAGGTTAAGCGGCCGGACCGCTTCGCGCGTTCGATCGCGCACCCAAAGCCGGCTAAAACTCTGACTATCGATCTTTAAGCTTCCGCGGAACATACCCCTAGATAGGCGTTCCACGGTGACCAAACTGGATTGGAAGTATCTACCGAATAAAATAAAAAAAAAAACGGAAACTGCTTTAATTGCTACTGATCAGACTGTGAATTTTTCCTTTCAGAACCAAATTTAAATACTAAAGTCACTAGGGCTATTCACTCAGGCAAAATATTTAATACGAGCTCTTGACATCAGCATGGATTGTTCTACCAGTTGAGATGTTTGGCAAGGGATCCAAGCCCCACAAAAGGTAAGGCGCTTCTTGCCTCTAAGTTGGGATACCTACAGGACAGAGGCAATAAGCGCCTGCTGTGCCGAAGACCTTGACGTTGAACATGGGGGATGTGTATGAGAACACCCCCACACATGCAAGAGTGTAGCATGAGCCTCTGAAATGCCAGATAGTGTTACCAAAGGCCACTAAACCAAATAAAGCAATATGGGTCTTCCCTGAGTCAAGCAGAACTCCATCCGTCCACGTCGCACCAGCTACACCCACCTGCCTGAAATACTGGTAGCAGCAGGTGGCATCCATGTGCGTGTACATCCCAAAATCTAATTGGCTAGTTGGCTCTCCCTTGGAGAAATAACCCATGCTGATGGCCACAAACTTACAATCCCCAGGTTAGGAGATGTTATAAAGCCACAGGTAAGACCCTGTCATATTTAACAGGGGGGAAAATTGTAATCTCATTGGGATTAACATATACCCAAACATGTGGCTATGCTGAAAGTAACCTACCATAACTATTAGTGCTGCTAAAATACCTATATATCTAATGCCTGTGTGCTCTCGATTAGTAGGATTGAAAGGTTTTCCTGGACAAACTGTGGCAGCCCAGAAAGGAAAACAGCCAGAATTGACCAGAGGTTCCAAGTCAAACATGCTCCAAAAGGTGGTACTGCTTATAACCTCTCATCCACCTGTTCCCTTGTTCTAAGCCTAGTGGAAAAACCTGCGAGAGGGGGCGTGGTAGTATGTAAGAGGCTCGATTGGGTGAATGGTGAAAACTACAGCAATTGTTAGTCTGGACACTCATTTGATCAACTTGATTGAACAAACAACCTGTCACCCCCCACTGGATGTGGGGCTGTAGGTGTTTGGGCACACAAGCCTGCAGATAGGTTTTTGCATGAAGGATGCTTGTACTCATGGATTATCACTTATAGCTAAAAATAAAAAAAAAAAAACTGAGAGAAAGATGCAGGACAGTTATGGCACAATGAATTAACATATCAAACATGTGTCTATGCTAAAGTAACTACCATAACTATTAGTGCTGCTTAAATACCTATATATCTAATTGCTTGTCTTCATTAGTAGGATCGAAAGGTTATTCCTGGACAAACTGCCACCCATGAAAGAAACAGCCAGAATTGACGCAGAGTCCAAGTAACAGCTCCAGAGAGAGTGGACTGCTTTACCCCTCATCCACCTGTGCCCCTTTTCTAAGCCTAGGGAACAACCTGCGAAAGGGGGCATGGTAGAATGTAAAGGGCTTGTCGATTGGGTGAATTGGTGAACTACAGCAATGTAGTCTGGACACTCAATGTTGATTGCAATTGATTAAGACAAACAATGACCTGTCACCCGCCCACTGGATGGTGGGGCTTCTATAGGTGTTGGGCACAACAGCCTGCAGATTAGGTTTTGCCATGAAGGATGCTTGTACTCAATTATCACTTAACTAAAAATGAAAAAAAAAACTGAGAGAAAGATGCAGGACAGTTATGCAGAATGGATATTAACATATCCAGACATGTGTTCATGCTCAAGGCACAGATTTCATCAAATTCACCCATGTTGTTTTGGGTGACTATATATGATTAACTTGGGAAGCAAACTTAATTTTTACGTTAAATCATCTTAAAGAGAATGCTACAAGGTGATACTGTACAACAGGGAAATTATAGAGAATATTTGTATGTGTCAATCCCAAAGTTCTTGCTCTACAGATTTTATGTAAAGCAAATGTGGGCAACAGTGAATTATATCTCCATTTAATTCAGATGCATTACCATTTTTATCAGATTCTGTAAACCAAAGTTGTTTAATATACACATTTACTTTTACCAATCAAAGGGAACAGCACAAAGCATCAAACCAATTACAGAAGCAAGAGAAGACATTTAAACTCAACCAGTCAAGAGAAAACCCATGAGGCAAGCAAACCAATCATTCCTAAAATGACTAGGGAAAAATAGCTTAGTGGTATCTGAGAACACTATCCCTGAGTTTTTATAATCTTTTGTCTCAATAGTCCACTATCTCAACTTTATTTAAATTAATCAAATTTAAACTTAAAGAAATTATCCCAGGGCTAGAGGTAGGGTTTAGAGCATTGTGATGTTCTGTTAGAGGACCCAGGTTCTATTCCCAACAACCCCTTGGCTACTAACAAACATTAACACCACCTTCTGACCTCTATGGGAATTGCATAGCATGGGTGCATTTATATTCAAGCAGGCAATATGCTCAGACACATAAAATAAAATAATAATAATTAATAAAATGCTAAACAAGAAAAGCATCCATCTAAATTCTGGCAACCACTAATCATTTTATAATGTCCATAACTTTGTTATTTTGAAATACTTTATAGAAAGGAATCATAAAGCTTTATACAACTGACTTATTTTCACTGAGAAAATTCTGAAGAGATGATCAAAAGTACTGCATCTTTGGTACTCTGTTCATTTTTATTCCTGAGTATTATTAGTTTAGAATTTGCACAGTCCATGTAATCAGTCATTCTTCAATATCCATTACCATTATTTCCAATTCTGAGCAATTACTAATAAAGTTGATGTTACTATTTTAAAATTAATTTTTGGGGCCATTTTTAAGACAGGGTCTCCTTGTAGCCCCAGTTGGCCTGGAACTCTGTAGACCAGTCTGGCCAAAATTAATTTTTTAAAATTAAATGTTTTCTTGTAAACATAGTTTCGGCAACTCAAACTCACTCAAAAAATTTAGAAAATATGCATAGAACTAAATAAAAATATGCTTACATACTTATGAATTACACTCAGCTATAGATAAGTAATACAAAGAGAGAGAAAGAGAGAGAGAGAGAGAGAGAGAGAGAGATTCTACTTATGATGGTAGTATGACATTCTTACTAAATGTAAATAAAGACATCACTAAATGAACACTAATCCAAAGATTTCTTATGGACATAAAACATCCAACTACTCAAATGTGCAAACCAAATTCAGCAGCATGTCAATGATTTACAGAAAATGTCTAAGAAAATTTAGCGCAAGATTTCAGGAATATTTCAATACTTGAAGAACAATATCTAGAACCAGTGACAGAATTCTGGCCTGTTATGTATGCATGAGTTTTTGTGTTCAGTCTCTAGCAACATGGTAAATAATTCACACATAAATAAATACAATATAGGGCATTATTTGGCTTGTTCTATCTTAATAGGCCCATAATAGGTCAAAATCATTGAGCTGATTTTATTTTATTTTATTATCTTTAAATTTCTTTTTTTTTTTTTTTTGTCTTTTTTCAAAGACAGGTCTCCCTGTAGCCCCGCTGGTCTGGAACTACTTCTGTAGACCTGAACTCACTACTAAGATTTCCTGCCCTCTGCTCCTAAAGTGCTAGGATTAAGGCAGTGCACCCACAGCCCAGGCATTGAACTGAATGGGGGTATTTTAAGGGAAATCTGTAGTATCTACAGTCCGCGAGACAAAACAGATTAAGCAGTACTTCCAGCCGTATATTTTTTAATTTTTTCAAGGTTTAGGTATGTTATTAAATATTTCCAAAATCACACATACAATCATTTCTCAATCAATCTTAAGAGTGGTTACTTCCCTTTCAGGACCCACAACTCCCACCCTTCCTAAGTTCCTAGCTGCTCTGCATCTTCCATACAGTCTTGCTGTCTTTTTTCTGAGTCTTTTTTAGAGGTTTTTTGTTCTGTTTTGTTTGTATGTTTCCAACAGCAAGAGCTTATGTTTGGGGACCGCAATTCACTATTTTCCAGTCTTTTTTTCCCATTCTCTTTGTTTTTCTCTCCACTTGTATGCATGGTGTATATATTATATAATATTATATATATATATCTTAATATCATGTACCTGAGTTTGGCAGGTTTTCTTTTCTTTTCTATTTTTTTTTAACTGAAAGATTCCATTCATTCCTTAAGGGAAGTGTTCATGAATGCTCTCCCTTGGCAAGCCCAATCAACCATCAATCCTGCCCTGTGTTCCACACTAGGGTCCCTCTCTTCCATGGTCATCCAAATGAGGTCCAGCAAGTACACATCCTGTCCTGATCCCCCTGCACTGGCCTCCATGACACAGCCCGAGTAGTCCAACAATGGCACTCCACAGACTGAAGAGGCTGGAATCCCAGAAGCCACTCATTCCACAAGCTGGATATTTCAGCAGTGTCCATCTGGCATTGAAGTTGTGGAAGATTTTTGGAGAGATAAGAGTCTTCAGTCCATACTGGAGATTTAAAAAGCTGTGTCTCGAAAAGACCACAAAAAGAAACAAAAAAAAAAAAAAAAAAAAAAAAAAAAAAAAAAAAAAGCTGTGTCTCATGACTTCGAAGAATGGTAAAAGCAGTGGCAGCCACAGAATAGATGCACAGATGCACTTCCCAGTAAGAATCAAAGACAGGCGAAACAATAGTATTTTTCTCTCTTTTTTCTTTTTTTTTCTTTTTGTCTATTTACTAAGATCTCAAGTTTTATATCTGAAGTACAATTTCTCAGGCCTTGCTGATTATTTCTGGTTACATTACATTCCGTTTGGATGCTTAAGGCCACACAGCCCAGATTAACCAAGGATTTTGTTTTCTCAAGGTCAGTTGAGGATCTGATCCTCAGGGGTCACCCAGGGTTTTTATTTTGGGGGGGGCGGGGGCTGGCTCCTTTTGGCTTTTCATTTACCAGTTCCATGTACTCAAGGACAAAATCAGTTCTTGCTAGACCAAGCTTCTCTTATTGAAGCATGAGCAGACTTTGCTCTTTACAGACTAGACACTGGCTAAAGTCCCATTAGTGGGTCTCCAAGACCTCCCTACACAGGAATAATAGTGACCCACATTTGCACGACATTTCAAGAGATGCCCCCATGAATAGTCCCCTCAGACTTAGTTGACCTCTGAAGGCAAGGAACAAAGTTATCCCTTAGGTCCTTGGGCCAAATTGGTATGAGCATTAAGTATGGTCATTATGCACCCAGAAAGGCTAAGTTACACCAGTCTGATACATAGCACCTATACTAAAATTGTATCTTCTGAAAACAAACTGTGTGTTATTTCCGCATCATTTTTCTTGATTTGCATTTTTCCATTTTAACTTTATGTTAGTCTAAAATATGTATATGTACATGCCCACCATCATATACCCAAAATCCGTAGTGTGAAAGGTTAGTTCTAGAATTTGTCTAGGGATTCACATTATATATAAGCTTTATTTTTAAACTATTGCTATTGTTTGTTGTTGTTGTTTTTATATCAATCCGTGTGGAACAAAAACAATGTCTTAAATATATATTCTGTCTAGGGTCCTGAAATATGGGTGTGTGGTAAATTTTAATTAACTGGAATAACAAGTACAATTACTATTAAAGTAAAAATTAAATAAAATTATTCTCATGGTGACATTTTTCAGTGTTTCTTTTACAAAAGTGTGGCAATCAACAATTTAATAGATTGACGAAAATGAGCATGGGATGTTTTCCATACAGCACATTTTATCAGAGTTTCAATTTCATCTTTTCATGAGAATGGAAGTAATAGGGACTTTTAAACATTTATGACAACTGGTCTTTAAACTCCTGTCATCAAACTGTCACTAAGATTTGCATATAAATTCCACTTCAGCATCCTACACCATGTGAATATAGATAATAATTATTTTTCTGGTCAGGCAAAAAGGACTTGCAGCAAACAGGATGTTCACTAGAAGATATAGAGGGCTGGAGAGGCTGATCCTTGCAAAAACACCTTTGGGAACTCTGAAGAGTCATTTGCAAGGGTGAGTCCTCCCTGTAGCAGAGGCACCACCAGCAGTCACAAGATCCACACATTCTAGTAAGCAGTTTTTCTCAATTAACTGTTTACCACATGCTTCTTCCATTAGCACTGCAAACTTCTTGCTGTTCACACCAATGTAATGATCACTTCTGAGGCATTTATACCCTGAGCTGACTGGCTGGTTGCCTCTTACTCTGTGGCAAGATTATTGATTGCTGATGTTTATTAAGCAAGTATGAGGCAATAAGCCATGAGAGCTGTTGATAATTTGAGAGGCAGAGCTAGTAATTATCTAAGGATCAGGAGGATTATTACATACATGGCCTTGGTAAATATGACGGATTGCTATTGCAGTGCTCCAATGACTATGTGAATTTAAATGCATTGTTATTGATTTTTTTGTTTTGACTGCATTTGAAGTTGACAGATTTTTAATGCAAATTGTCCACTCTACCCATGTGTCAGATCCTGTTACTCTTACTTGTGAATTTTTGGAAAGTGCAGCAGTGAAGGTTTCTAATGCGCAGTTTAGGACAAGGCAGCACTGCCTCACTCTTCTTCATGGGATCTCATTTCATTACTCTGAATGGGAATACAGAGTCTCTGATCTAAGGTAAATATCTCATATAGCAGATATAATTCAATCAATGTTTAGGTACAGATTTGCTATCTTCAACTTCACCATAGTCATTCAATGTCTTTGCTATTGTGATTCTTCTTTTAACAATATATGGATTCATTTGTTAAAGTAATATTGCACTTTACTAACACTAATCTAGATTCTGAGGATAAAAGATTCACCAAACAGTAAGCACCTTTTCTCCAGTTTTCTTTGTGTGTGTGTGTATGTGTCTGTGTGTGTGCATGTGTGTTTATGCATATGTGTATATGTGTATATGAAATAGACACTCCAACATCACAAAATCATAACAAAGAGTATAAATTGATACTCTCTATAATAAGGTTTCTAATGTGTCAGGGATAACATTTTTATGTGAAATTATTACATTATTTTATACAAGAGATTTGAGTGTCTAGATTTTTGGCATTAGCAGGGATCATAAAATTATTCTACATAGATACTAAAGAACCCTACTACAGGACTTGTTTGAAGGTTTTCTACATTGGAGGTAAAAATATATTTAACAATAATTACCATATAAAATAATTAAGAGTGACATCAAACATCATTAACAATCTCCAGACACCACTGCAATAATTCACATGCCCCTTTGATATGACTGAAAATCCTGGTTTCCTGTACTTTTCATTTTTTTTAAATAAAATATTTTTAATAAAGCATATTTTGGAATTAACATACAGTTTATGATCAGAGGTCATAATTTTGGTATATATGTGATGTATATAGAGGCTTATTTTGGAGCAATACAAATGGTAGGGAACAAAAACTACAAAAGGCCTGTATCAAACAACTGACTGAAACAGTTAACTTCTGCCCAAACAATAAACCTCTGCTGGAAATTTTTTAAAAAACTGAGAAAAATATGTAAGACATGTATGGCAGACTGCATGAACTGGGGTGGAGTTGGCAACATGGAAAAGTGAATGTGTCTAAATTGGATGGAGAAATGATGTATGAAACACACAAAACACCAATAAAATATTTTATTTAGAAAAAGGATAATCTTATACAGAAGAATGAAGAAGCAAAACTATTTGATCCATGCACTTAAAAAAAATCAAGCTTTTTGTTCAATGAGTATTAAATTTCAGATTGTTTTACATGTATTTTGGGGGGTAAATCAGAGTTCACATGTCAGAGCTCAGGATATATTTTTGTAATTATTTTTATCCTTCTACCATATGGGTCCTCCAGTTTCAACACAAACTTCCAGGCTCAGTGGAAGGATGTTTGCATGCTAAGCCATCTTGCTAGTCTGAAAATTTTCAATTTTATGTAAGGACAGGAAAAGCAATTTTTACTTATTTGTGTATGTCTGGATGTCTGGAATTAAATTGTCAAATGCAGTTACCCAAAGATTTTTTTTATGTATGTGGTCACCTCAAAGCTTTTTTTGTGTGGGTGAACATTAGTACATCTCATGCAATGGTTCCCAATAAAACCCAGTCTCCCATCTATGCCCCCCCATTAGAGCTCATGCATTACATCTTTCAAACTAAGCCCTGTCCAGTCAAGTTCTTGAACCCAGATGTTTTCCATGCAAATTCATCCACTGGAGTCTAGTCAGCACTTCTAGAAATACTAGATAAGGGAGATATAGTTTTTAAATTTAAATATAACTAAGGTAAAAAGACCAGTCCCTCTGGTTTCAGATGTGAAACAGGCAATTATGTGTTTCTACTAGCAATCAGAATACTGACAAGCAGAACTGAAAATGTTTCAATTAAAAAGCATTGGTTTAAGATTACGATAAATGGTAAAATTTTAAAATATGAACTTAAGTATCAAAGGAGATTCAGAAATAAGCTTTGGTTCCCCTTTTTATTCGTTTTTATATTTACCAAAATAAGAAAATAGTACTTACTGCAAACTGTAACTTTCATATGTTAACCATCACGGTTAATGAAAACAAAACAAAGAAAAGTAGAGAACTAACTTGTTCTTTATATTCTTTAAAATTATTTTATTTTACATATATATATATATATATATATATATGTATATATATGTATTATTTGGAGTCTGTGATCTGTATTTATCATTCTACTCCTATGTGAAAAATATTTGAAGTCAAAAGTTAAAATTTAATCCACTGATGGTTTGCTGAAAATAATCCCAATCCTTCATTTGGTATGGGTAGCAAATAAAAATTATCTTGGTAATTAAGATTACAAAGATTTAGTTCGGTCAGTTCAATCATTTAGAAAGCTTTATTTTTAGAGCACGAAGGATTACATAAGAAAAATCCCCATGTGTCCTATGTGTGGACTCATTTTTCAGTGCTCACATATGTCAAATATTTTCTCCTCCAAAATTTCAAATCACTGAGATTGGCACAAGCCAAAGTGAGACTCTGTAAGATTAGATGCTCCAAACATTAGTCCAGATTTCTTCTAAGGAAATTAATAAAACTTTATCTTGCTCATAAATGTTTAACATATTTATTATTTTATGCTTATGCGTGCATTTCCTGCATGTGTGTAAGTTCACAAATATCAGACAATGGCCACAGATGTCAGAAGAAGGCCTTGGCTACTCTGGAACTGGAATTTCAGATTGTTGTTCACCACCATGTGGATGTCGGGTATTGATCCTGGGTCTTCTTCAAGAGAAGCCAGTGCTCTTAACTACTGAGCAATCTTTCTCGCCCCATAGTCTAATTTTGTATATTCTCTATTTCTAGTACCTTCTTACTTATTTCTAGTTTATTTTAATTTATTTATTTGAAATTATTCACTGACTACTATTATCATAATAATGTAAATATTCCAAAATGAAGATAACTTACTCTCTTCAAGATCCTTTCCTGGATGTTAGAATGATCTTGTCAGTGTGTGTATGTCTAGATAACAAGTGAATCGCTGAAAAGCACTACAAACTGCTCATGACAATGTTCTGTTTCTAAATATAAAAAGAAAGAAAGGAAGGGTTCATTTCATTCAGAAAACCAAGTAAGATTCAGTGATTCAACTTGTAAATAATAATATTTGCCAAATTTATTGGCATTATTTTTCCAAATTACGTATTTCAACTGAGCTTTGTTACCCAAATTCTTCATTATTGAAAATATTTACATATCATAATTAAATTCATTGTCGTGAATTTGTTGAATAAGCATATACACTGCCCAAGTCAGAACATCCAATAAGGATAATTCAGTTTTCATTAAGACTGGAGGAAATTAACAATAGCCTGACCATGTTTACATAGAATGAACAAAAGTAAAACTTCGGGATACTTGAAACCCAGCATTGAATGCAGATATTTGTATTTGCAGCATGCGAACAATATTAATAGATTTAAAATTACTCTCCTCAACAGACACCATATTGGGGTGCTGAGCAGGGTAGGGCTCAGGACAAGCCCGCCACCGCTCCAGCAAGGTAGAATCAGGGTATTGACCCACGGGTGCAGGACAATTGGTTTGCTGAGTTGTGGGAAAGGGGGCCCAGTGACTGGGGGACCTAGACCCGACTCCTAATTCCCGCCAAGGCGTGGCTCCCCGGCAGGGTGGCCCCGCCCCCACCCCGGAGTCACAAGCAGGAGGCGAGCCTGGCTTTGGAGGCAGGCACAGACGCCATATTGGGGTGCCGAGCAGAGTAGGGCTCAGGAAAAGCCCGCCATCACTCCAGCAAGGTACTGGGGAGCGGGCTAAGTTAGCCCCCCCACCCCGCCCCGCCAACAACTGGAATTGAGGAGAGAGTATCCAGTGGATAAAGAGCACATTCAAAGCAGGATAGGAAGAGACTTCCAGTATCCAATATATAAACAAAAGTGAAAGCCTGAAAACTAGACAAATCAGCCCTCCACAAACAACGAGGAGGGAAGGAAGGG